>JBBMKC010049845.1:0-17810 GCA_037834085.1 Bipalium vagum | reverse complement strand
ATGTAAGTACTTCTGTCTATCGAATACTAAGATTTAAAAAAATTATTTAGTAAGATGAGTAAAATTCAAAGATTAACCGACATCGAGAAGGGAGAATGAAGGAAGAATGAAAGTAGTTAAGATACTTTTTGAAGAATAAAAATAAAGAAAAGAAGACACGAGGTCCTAAGGCAACGATTTCCGCAGCAACGAAGCGTTCAATTATTAGGAATGCCAACAACCAAAGCATGTCTTGTGCGAAAATAAAAACGCAATTCAAGCTAAATTGATCCGTAGAGATTAGAAAGATTTTAAATAAATCTGGGACGATCCGGTAAAAGAAGAATGTTGTTAAAACCCCCTTTGAAGCCACAACATAAAGTCAATCGTGTCTGCTGAGCTAAAGAGAAAATGTCGTGAGTCACCGAGTGGGAAATTGTCATCTGGGGTGACGAGAAGAAGTTTAATTTGGATGGATCAAATGGTTACGCATGTTATTGGCAAGATTTGCAAAAGGAGGAAATATCTTTTTCGAATAGACACACTGGAGAAGCTTCCTTGTTGATTTGGGTTTGTTTCAATTACCACTGGACGTCGACTCTCGCGATTATTACCTGCAGGCTAAATCAATCTGATTATCAAATGCTTTTAGGAAAACATTTACTTCTCTTTATGAATGATTTTGACGGAGACAAACCAATTTTCCAACAGGATAATTTTCGATGTCATGTTGCTCGTTCCACTTCGCAATGGCTACAAGACAGAAATATCGATGTTATGTCTTGCCCTATTCACCACATCTGAATCCCATAGAAAATCTTTGGGGGATACTAGCACGTCTGGTATGTAAAATGTTTCAAATGTTTCAATATCGATTATTAATTTCGGAAATTAAAATCTACTAAAATCCCTTTGCTTATATACTGTTTGGGACTGATCTTCATCTGGGAAATATTCTTGAGATATTCTCAAAATTGTACTTAAAATTCTAAAATTACCTAACAATTCCCTAAAAATTAATTTATTATGATCCTTAATATTTATTTTTTATTTATTTTATTTAATATTAATTTTACTTAGTTATATTTCCCCGGGGGATGTCTTAGGTAAACCCAACAATATATTTAATCCAATCCAGTGTAATATTTATTCTGACTTCCAAATCTTTCGTATGGTTAGATTCTACAATAACTCCATGGAATATATATATATATATTATATCCAACAATAATAATTTTTATTCTTTTTCGGAAATAAAAATAATTACAGAAACGTTAATATTAATTACCAAATAACCCACAATCAGATTCAAGTTTGTCACACACACATCAGATTATACCCAAGTCGCTTCTTTACTCTCAGTTGACATAAAAACCAACAGATTCTTGTCTTATGTTCAGTCCGTTTCCAACAATAAGCTACTGATCGAAATTATAATGACATCGTAATAAGACAAGTGCGACAATATCAATTAATTGAGAAGACACAAATCAAGCTTATGAAATGATAGCAATAATAAAAAATATTTGACTAAAGATAAAAATATGCCAGTAGACAATTGTAATAAATAACTTTGAAAATACAGTGCTATTAGTCTTTGGATCTACAGTAAAACTGGTAAAAAAAACCATACTGAACCCAGACAAACCTCAAAAAAAACTTTCACAAACTTCTGATAACTTAAAAAATAAAGAAACTTTCCATAAATAAAGGATGTGTGAGTAAGTCAGTGGGTAAATTACTAAATATAGAAAGTTATATAATATAAAGCTTACCTAAAATACCAACCGCTCACAGATGAATCTATTATTGGAAAGTTGGAAAAGAGCCAATGAGAAGCTCCAGAATGTAAGTTAAGTATATAAGTTTTAAACAGCTGGTAATAATGGGGGTAAGGGATTTGTATTAATTTCCAATCTTTACAGATAGAGTTAAATTAAAATAATTAACTAATTAACGTTTATTAGTAATAAAAATAAATTCTTCTCATCAATAACTTTTTTAAGATTTTCTTATATTTTTTATTGTTCTCTCGCTCATTCGATTCTGCTTCGCTCTAGGCTTTCAGAATACGCATTTTGTTAACAGAACTTCTTCGACTATCAAAAAGTCGAGGTATTTAATTAACTAAATAATTATTTTTCTATTTGTAAATATCAATTTTGCATAAAAGATCTAACCTTTTATTTGTGATAACAAATATACCTTATGTTGTTAATCGCTTTGTTTATTCGTGAATCTTTTATTATTTACACTTTGGAGTTGGTGAGCCCAGATATAAGCCCTTTGTAACTGTTTAGAGAAACCACCTAGGCACTTAAATGAGTACAAATAAATAAAAAGGAAAAAACGTCTCTCCGATCCGGTTTGGAGCTAGGCACCCAAACCATCAACGAGTTCCCTTTCTGATCTGATGATTGAACTCCATCTAGCGTGTTCGACAGAAAATAGCATTTCACGATTCAAAATGAAATCTGTCCAAGTAATAATAACTTAAAGAATATACAATATAAAAAGTTATAAAGATCATTTTTCAAATTAATATTCAAATTCATTTTTTATTATTATCAGGTGAATACCCAACACAAGTATGACTTAAATAAGACACTCAAGCGAATCACCTAAAGTTCAATGAGTTCACTGGTGATGTCTGAATCAAACATTGAGTATAGCACCAATATTGTAGGTTAATCTAAGATAAAAAGGATTAATATTATTGTCCGAGCATTACATAGAACCATGTTAACTATAAAACAGTATAAATAAAATAACAGTATATAATAAAACCATAAACAAAAAATGATATTCACGATCAGTGTAGGATTAATTAGCAGAAATGAATATAATAATTCACTTACGTTTTTTGTTCTTAAAAAAATTATTTTTGTTGTAAGTTGTGATAAAATCATTTTGTAAAGTTTTTCAAATCAACTTTTAGTTCTGATAAACTAAAAAGTTAGAATTTTGAAAAGCAAAATTATGGTTTTTAGTTGTGTATTTATACTAGATTTTACAATTTACCTTCTGATGGCATCATCTTACTTTCATTTAATTTCCTTTTAATGATGTTTAATTCATCAATGACGTAATCCCACTGTTACCAACTTCCTCCTACATAGATGTCATCATATTAATTTTATTTTATATTTGATGTGTTGCATCATTTTATTTTATATTTGATGTGTAGCATCATTTTATTTTATATTTATTTATATCATAAATTATTCAAATATTGTTTTGTTTTTATTGTCATTATATATATAATTTATTATTTGTTCATCTCTTAATTAAATCTGGAACAGATTAAAAGCTTAACTGTGAAAGAATTTTTGCTTAAAAAAATAATAGATTAAATATCAAATAACTAAGACTCAACTTTTATTAGTATATTGGAATTAAATAAAAAATGTACAAGGATATATGATTTACAAAACTAAGAGTCTACTATAACAACAATCCTCTTAAGAAAAATTCCCCAAATATTTTTAATTATTATTTTTAAGATCAGAATCCTTTCGAACTGAAATAAATGTCAGTATCTCAAAGGTCCTTTATGAATTGTAATTCACTAATCTAATTGTTATTTGAACTACGAACAATAAATCCTTTCGAAATGAAGGAATAAAAACAAAAATTATTTGATTTTAGGGTTGAACCATAACATTTATTTTCAATAATTATTTAGAAAGTGTGAAACTCTCGAGAATTACCAACATTTTTATATTTTTAAACTTTATGTAACTCATTTGAAATAAGACTAATATATATACTTTTTGAAAACCGTATCATTAATGAAAATTAATTTAGAGTCAGTTTCAGTGGCTAATTTGGCGACCACACCTAGACTCGGAACCTGCTCGCTACGTCTAAGACTTACAGGAATGGCGATGACATTGAGAGGCTTATTGATCAATGTAAGATTTTTTTCTGCTGGCGTTACGAAAGACCTGTTGATGGTGAGTCTATCTGATAATTCCCTCAGAACCAGATACGACAAAGGCGAAGATTGGCAGGATCATATTAATTATATGACAATTTTTATTTACAATTTAAATTTAAATATGTGATAATTTAAATATAGTACAAATAATTTTTACTTTATTGCAGCAAAAACAAGGAAATAAAGAAAAGTACCACGTTGCATAACATTAATGACTTGGAATGGATCATCCAGTATATAGAAAATCTGGACAGAATAGAAAAAATGGATACTATAAACGCCGTTAGAAAAAGATACAGAAATGTTATAAGAATTATCACTCACCACAAACAGGACAACAGTTAGCCAGAGTATTCAAAGTATAGAATACAAGACAGAAACAAAACATATACGTTGAACCTACGTTTGACAAAATTGTTCAACAACATAACAAGAATGTTGCGCATATTAGAAGGTCTTGTACCAATGTAAAATGTGTAAAATATACGCTTAAGTGCCGCATTGCAGAAGGATGTCAAACTGTCCTCTGGAGGATAAGAAAGATAAGAGAATTCAGAGATTACAATTGTCAAACATGTATGCTTTTCAAGGTTAATAGAGTACTACGAAGGAACTTGAGGCACAGAATTATCATTAGCACATTATCACAGCCGTAAATGCGAACAAATTCGTCTCAGTGAAGGCGATGAGATGTATAAGAGAAAAACCAGGAACAATTCCCAAAATGGAAGAGCTCGACTTTCTAAGGACATTCGAGTTCCAACTATGTAAAATCACAAACGATGCCATTGACAAAACATTTGCTCATTTATGCGTTTTAGAAACAAAGTTTTTGAGAATAGTATCAGATGACGAAAGAAAAAGAAGACCACTGAAGATTCTTAAAATAAAAGACAATGCAGATCTAGTAAGAGTGATAAAAAAGTAAAACAGCCTTCAAGGCTGACGAATGGGATATTGAAGCACCAGACTTGAGAAATACAAAACTGTAACAAGTGGTCCCAATCAACACGAGACCATGAAAGCAGACAATACACCTAGAAAGTAAGATAAATGAGACGATACTGAGCTTAATTAATGCAATTGAAGGTGAAACTCTCCACTTGTATGTATGTGTGTGGAAAAAAGAAAAATTGCAGTTTTGCTTAAATTTCAGGAAATTGAACTTGACATCAGAGAGACAATCATTCAAAATGCCATATACCAAAGAATTACTAGACAATCTATGAGGAACTCGATATTTCAGTACGGTCGATCTGGGCTATCTATATTACCAGGTATAATTGGATGATTCGTCACAGGAAAAGAAAGCTTTCAAAAAAACACCGTAGTGTTTTACTAGGATGACGTTTGGAATAGCTGTGGCACTTTTAATACCTCATGATAACGGTGATAACATGAGTTCAGGGTGTTATGGTATATATGGACGAAAATTTAATATATTCAGATAACACGACAAGGCACTTGACATCGTTCAACAAAAAATAACAAAATCTGGTTTACGAGCAAACCTAAGCAAATGTATTTTGTTACAGAAGCAGGTAACGTTCCTGGGACACATAATTGATCAAGAAGGGATAAGGACGGACTAGCCAAACATTTCAGAGACCAAGATACGTAAATTTTCTTCGGAAAATGTAATTACTACCGAAAATTTTTCACAGAATACCTGTCGAAAGGATGGGCATTGGAAGAAGTATTAGGTGATGTTAGACGATGTTACGACGATGCTTTCCAATCCATAAAAAGACACTAATGGAAATTCTATCGTTACAGTGAAAACTTGGCAAGCGTTACAATTACAGAATCAAGAATTGGTTTTAATTTTTTTCATTAATATATTTATTATTTATTTTATCATTAACATTATTTTATTAATGATTGAGAAGGGAAATAAAATATTTTATGATACAAATACAGGGTGCGTCAACAATTTGAGGACAAAAATTTATATTAAAAGTAAATAATATGTTTAATGAAAAGAATGTATATTTTGAAGCAATATTAGAATCTTTATTTGTTTTAAGTCCACAAGTTTTATTTATTCAATAAAATCGCCTTCAGTGTCAATTACAGCTTCAAGACGACTTCTGAAAAGCTTACAACCCGTGATCAAATTGTTTTTGTTCATATTTATCATAGCAGGACTTATAAAAGCCCGTGATGAATCTTTGGTATTATGAGGATGTTTGCTCTTCTTCTCTACGACGCCCCATACGAAGTAGTCCAAAGTATTTAAATCGGGTGAGCTAAGTGGCCATAATTTTGGAGTGAAATGGTCGTTAAAATTTAGCGATAGCCATTTTTGTCTTTTTAATGCTGTATAGCAGGGAGCTGAGTCTTGTTGGAAAACATAAGGCCTTCCGTGTGCATTTTTTTTCAATCCAGGGCTTCACATATGTATCCAGACACCCGATATAAAGAGATGCAATAATTCTAAGTCCCTGTGGAAAGAAATACGGAGGTATAACATGATCT
The DNA here is from genome assembly GCA_037834085.1 of Bipalium vagum. Taxonomy (NCBI): domain Eukaryota; kingdom Metazoa; phylum Platyhelminthes; order Tricladida; family Geoplanidae; genus Bipalium; species Bipalium vagum. The sequence continues at coordinate 11,413 of JBBMKC010049845.1, read as the reverse complement.
TCGTTGCTCACAACACTTAATATCATTAAAGATGATGGCAACTTGGTGTGCATAACATTAGGGACTTCAGAAACACTTGAGCACAGTCATCGATCATTCCTCCTATTAACCTTTTGATATTGAGTAAAACGTTTTTAATCAGAAAAGAACCATAGCATGTTTGGATGATCAGGATGCTTGATTTTGTTTAAAAAACACTTAGAGCGGATTAAACGATTTTCTTTTCTTTTTGCCGACACAAAATGTCTTCTTCTCATGACGTAGGACTTGCATTTTAAATCATTGTGTACCGTTCGTCTTACTGTTGACTCAGTAACCGATAGTCGATAACCAATTTCTGTAATTGATGTTCCGGGACTTTCATGAACAACATCCTGGATTTTTTGAACAAAATTAACATTTCTGACAATGTCTGAACGTGAGGAATGTGATTTTCTTTTTAGATATAGAAATGTCTTTTAGACATTTCGATCAGATGCCAAACATTTCTTTCTAATTTTATTGACAAACGATTTGGCCACATTAAGAAATTTGAAAATTTTCTGTGTCACTATATCCGGGAGCTAATGCAACAATAACTGCGTGCCTTTTCATTTCTTGTGTTAATTCAAAAGTTATACCTTTCATTTCTAAATAAAAAAAATAATTTTTTAATGCTGCATCAATAAATATTGCAAGTCGATTTTAGCGCCACTAAAAAATTATCATGATATATTTTAACAACTTTTATCCTCAAATAGCTGAAGCACCCTGTATATGTTCTTAGTTATGTTTTGTTTATTTTTGTGTTTTTCTTTTTCTCATTATTATAAAAAGTTGAAGTATAATTTGATATTCTTATTTTCATGAAGAATCACGAGATATAAACTGAAGGACAGTTGAAAATTAGAACTTAAGCAGCCTGAATTTACTTAATACGGCTTTTGTTTATTTTTATGAAGCTAAGATTGATTATACTTTTGAGAAATGATAAATTACAACCTAAAAGAACTGGAAACATTTGAAAATAAAAATTAAGAAGGAAATTTATTTAACATTTTATAATCAATAGTTTTTAACACTTTGATGACTACAAAATGATTAGCCAATGAATTTAACCGTAAATCCTCATTTCATTTGTCAAAGATGAAATATGTTTTGTCATTCTTTGATCATTGATCGCTCTCCTTCTTTTCCTATTTAATTATAACTTCTCATAATAATCATAAAAAAGAAGAATGTAAAAGTATTATTAATAATAATATATAATAATTTATTATGAAAATGAATGATACCAAACTGGGCGCATTTCATTGTGATATTTCTAATAAATATTTTAAACCAAACCAGCTTTATTATCCCATCAAAATCAAAGGAACATTTGAATAAAATACATTAATTAATAATTATAATCAAATAAACTTATTTGATGAACTACCTCAAAATTCAACAATACGTAAAAATAGCAATTTAAATAATAGAGAATTTAAATACTGCTAAAAGTTATAATTATTAGATTAACAAATTCTTAGAATCAAAATATGAAATCTAGTCAAAAAGTAAAATCCCTAAATGAATTAGAAGACAAAGTAAATTTATTAGAAAAGTTATTTCAAAATTGATTATCAATTTTTAGATAGTAATCTATATTTTAATAATTATAAAATATTAGGTTACAATAAAATTGAAAATATATCTGATATATATATCATTTGATCGACGAAAGGAAGAAGATTCTGTCCTAAAAGTTCAACATATCCTACAGAATTAAGCCGCTGTTGAATTCTAATCAAATTACTGTAACCATCTCTAGAAAACGATCCCCATACTATGCAGTGACAAGAACATGTATATAAAAAAATTTAATTTAAGTGATATTGAGTTTTCTTTAAGGCTTAATAAATTAATAATAATTAATAAATTTAATAAACAAAATAATATTTCAGTAAACTTTTTTGATTTAAATAATGATAAAACTATTCTCTTTTCATTTTTAACAAAATATATCTCTTATTGAAATACTGAATATTATATTTCTAAAAAAATTTTAATTAATTAATTAAAAGTAATTAACACAAATAAAACCATGTTATAATCTTTAACTTTTAATAAATTTTAATATGCTTATCCGATTTTAATAAAATATACATTAAATGTGAGCTAATAAAATACACACTCTTATAAAAATTAAAATGATGATTTTTGAAATACATTTTTAGGAAATGATCCTAATATTTTTACTTCTTCTATATCTATGATTCCATAAACAATTATATTTGTATATTAAACTTCATTATAATAAATATTTCCTGTCCATTTTATTGTATTAGGTGTACAACTATGACCCCGGCTTTTTTTAAAATGTTAATAAAAATTTTGTATGCATTTATATCTAAATTATATTGAATGGATTTAAAAACAAAAATACCATATAAATAATAATATCACGAGACAGTTGTTTTAATATACCTTGTTTAAATATTACAGTGATTCAAAATGTCAATATTCATTCCAAATAAACGAAATTAGTGGGAAGTAATTCTACATTACTTTTTTGCCAAAAAAACTGTAGCGGAAACGTACCGCTTGCTTCGAGATACATATGGAGAACATGCTCCCTCGATGACCACGTGTAGAGATTGTTTTTGCCGTTTTAGAAATGGCCAATATGATACAAACGACAAGGAACATGGGAAGCCACAGAAAAATGTGAAGATAGAGATTTGAGAATGCTGTTGGACGAAGTTCATGCCAAACACAATCTGATCTGGCTGTCGCATTAAATGGGACTCAACAATGCATGTCAAAACGTCTGGCAGCTTTAGGAATTATTCAAAAATTAGGAATTTGCATCCCACATGAATTGACAGAAAGATGCATTGAACAGTGAAAAACAATTTGTGATCTCCTTCTTCAGAGAAAATAAAGGAAAAGGTTTTTCCATCGAATTATCACAGGAGACGAAAAATGGATTCTTTATGACAGTCAAAAACGCAAAGTAGCTTGGGTGGTGCCAGGTAAACCCGGTCCATCAACACCGAAACAAAATGTCCACGGTTTGAAAGTTATGTTGTGTATCTAGTGGGATCAGAAAGGAGTGATTATTATGAATTTTTAAAATCTTCCCTTTATCGATCACAATTAATTCGTTTGAAGCAAGCTTTGAATGAAAAACGACCGGAATGGGTGACTAGACACGAAAAGATATTTTTACAACACGATAACCCAAGACCACACGTTAATTCAGTTGTAAATAATTAATTAGAAGGTACAAAGTGGGAAGTCTTACCTCACCCACCCTATTCATCAGACATCGCTCCTTATGATTATCATTTGTTCCGCTCTTTGCAATCAGCACTTTTCGGAGAGCGGTTAAGTTCCCTTGTAGACCTCCAAAATTGGATTGAGAGCTGGATTTCATCAAAAGAGCCAGAGTTTTTCTTTCATGGAATGCATTCGTTACCTTAAAGGTAGGCAAAGGTTGTAGCTTCCAATGGAACATTTTTTTAATAAATGTCTTTGTTTTCTTTTTAAAAAAAGCCCGAGTCATAGTTGAACATCTAATATTATTTTAAAAATTTGAACTTTATCACTAATATTGAAACGAGGTTTTACTTTTAAAGGACGATTTTAAGGCTCTGACATCTTTGCTGGATTTTTACATGCTTCTTTAGGAAATATAGCAATTGATCTAATTTTTTTATTGGTATAAAAATTAATTAGTTGAGGTAAAAGATGTGACCATTTTTTGTTTCCTTTGTTCCGTCAATATTTAAACCATCATATTCTTCAAAGTTTTATTAAATCTTTCAATGACAGCAAAGTTTTCTTCATTTTCAGTTAAATATATTTTTATTTCATTATCATCATCAGGAAAAGTTTAAAATGGCACTAAAAATGCATTATTTCTCAAAAACTGCAGGAAAATGGCATTTAAAAAATAAAAACAATATTACATAACAAGATTTATTGTGGAAAAGCATTATAATATTATAAAAAACAATGATAAATATTTTCAATTATAAAATTTCTGTCTCTAACAAACATTTTCCTAACATGGAAAAGCTTCGCTCTACTGCAATATTAGTTGGTGGACATTTATTTAAATTTATATAGTCCGGTGGAGATATTTCTTCTTTATTAAATAATAGTAATTTCGATGCTCCGTTATCCTTTAAATCTCTTATGTGTATAAATTTTTAATTCTAAAGGGTCTCTTCCAAAATCTAAGTTAAAAACGGCATGATATCCTTTTCCAATATTATATTTTGAATCCTTAAATTTATCTAAAATATCAATAAAACCACTATAATTTTCTAGTATTTCCATTATTTCCAAAAATACATTTTCATTATCCAAAGCCTCTTTAGCACGCTTAATTAATATCCCGTCATCTTTGATAGAGTTAACAATTTTTTTCGTAACTGGAAAATTCGTAGAATAATAGAATACTACTTTCAGCCCTGTTGACCATCTAATAATAATAACATTTCTAGAGGCTTTCATATGTCTTTGGAAGAACTGTATTGCTTTATTTTTTATTGGGATTAATTTAATTCTGGCAATACAATAATCAACATTAATATAACTTGAATTATTTTCATGGCACAATTATGACTTCAATGTCCAAGGCAATGCATATGAAAAAAGAACTTGATTTGATTATTTAATACTTTAAAAGCTTTTATCATATATTTGGCTGCGTTCGTAATTATTAAAATAAGCTGGCTCAGTTTTATATTGAAGAAATTTAATGTTACATCTAGATAATCCAAAATAAGCTCATTATCAACTGAAACATCTACCACTTCATTTACGTTTAATAAAAATATAGGGGTCCGCAAAAAAACTTCGTTTTTACAAAATTATATTTTCATTATAAATTAATAAATAAATATATGTTTATTAGATTTAATAAATTTCATTATTTATGATTACAAGTTTTATTGTTTGAATAAATCAATTGAAAATTTAATTTGATAATCTATGTATACCAATTTAAATTTCTTTTTTTTCAGTTTTAGATGGCATCACAAAGTGATATTTATTTTTTTATTGACACTCTGGTTGGCAATAATTTTTCATGCGTCGTCATCCACAGATTGTTGGTTACACGTTGGGGAGAAGATAAAATTATAAGTCTTCGACGAATACAGCAAATCGCTAAAGAATATGAAGATGGTATTCGTGAAGACCATGACAGAACAACTAGGAGTAATTATGATACCAGATAGTATATTTACATATTTATTACATATAATTTCACTTTCGTCGATTTCGATAAATATCTTTTCATCTGTAAAATAATTATTTATTTTTGGCATATCTTCATTTTTCATTTTTTGGAAGATATATAACCTTGTCTTTGTTTTGAAAATGGGCGGTTTACCAAGATATTGAAAAATTTTTAATTATTTCTGGATTATTTAACTTGTTCTAGGGAATATTGGCAGACGTTAATGCTTTAACGAATATCTCAATATATTGACTGTAAGCTCCGGTTAAAAAGCCTATATCGACCTTTTTAATCATTTGTGTTTCAAGTTTCTTTTGAATATATAGGCTTTGCTTCTACATTTATAAAAAATGTCAAAAATCAATATACATATAATATCTCTTACATTTCCGATGAGTAGCTACATAATATTTCTTATCATGTTTAACAAAAGTATCAAAAATTTTACAATATAACTTATCTTGAGAATGATACACAAATTCACCATTATAAATCTTTTAAATCTTTGCATTTTAAAATTGAAATAATGCAAAAAATGACATTTATGTTGCATTTAACTTGCCCTAATCATCATAAAAATCCTCAAATGAACTATTGTAAAATTCAGTACCTTCATCAACCCAAAGTTTTTAGCTTTCTTTGGTAGTCTTCAAATATTTGATCAAAAGCATCTATTATAAATTTTCCAGTATTATTTTTTTAAGGAATAGTAAAAGCATATCTTGCGTATAAATCAATAACTGTTAATATTTTTTATAATCTTTCTCTTCTGGTACAAAGGTTAAATCTACACACCAAATATCATCTTTATTAAAGACCTTAACTTTAAGATACTTGTTTAGGTTTTCTAAAATCCTTTCATTTGCTGAATGTTTTCTTTATTGTGGTTTTAATTATTAGAATTTTTCATTGATAATATTTTTTGCAAACCTTTCTAATCGTAAACCTAAGACAAAAGGAGGATATAATTCTCCTTAATCAACGGTGATCTTGCTTTTCACAATTAATTTTACTAAAACTTTTTCAAGTTTTTCTCCTGGGGTTGCATTTTTAATATTTTTCATTTCATGCATCATTTCAACATCAGCAACATGACGATCTTTTAAATCTTTTGAAAGATATTTTACATCATGTTTCATTGCTGCTTTTTTAATTATATCTATTGGAATGGAATCTGGTTTAGAAATTTGGAAAATATTTAATTCTTCTGTTTCATAATATTTATTTAATATTTCTTCATAGTTTTCTAAACGCTTATCATTATGTGACACAGACATGGTAAATTTGTTTTATTAAAAGCGTTTGTTTTATTAAAAGATCTTACTGAAAATTAATTTTAAAAATTATTATTTGTAATAGCCAATTGTAAATCTATTCTTTTTGTTAAAACAAACTTGTCTATTTTTGTTGAACTTCTAAAATATTTAAAATTACTTTTTTGCTATTATTTTTGTGCTTTTTAACCATTGTATTTTCATTTTTTAATTTTTTCATGTTTTATCGTATTTTCATGATGACTTAATTTTTTAGTGATTTATTTTTTATAAAATTCGCACTAACATGTATTATCCATTTTTTCAGAAAATAAATTGATTCATGGATATAATGATCTACTCATGGTGAGGAGAAGATGAAATATGTTTTTCTAATTCTTGGGCTACCAGGCGCGTTCTTTCCTTTCCTGTCAGTTAGCCTCGAAAGAAATATCAACAGAGAATTTTATAAACCTGATAATGAAAATTATATTTGTGAATAGATACTGCTCATTGAAAGTGATGGAGACTGCTTTAAAAGTTAAATAATTTCTTTATCTTGGTTTTTCAATTTTAAAGTGTTAGTGAAAGTTGATAGAACTTATGAAATGAATTATAGAATAGTTAATATATGGATTGCAGTCGACTTGATGGTGGTAAAAGACCTAGATTATCCATATGAAGCTTTGGAAAAAATTAATCATTTTATTTCCGATCAAAATTTTGATCGCTTAGAAATTTTGTTAATAAACAATAAGTCTGGATTCATTCACTAATTGAGAAAATCACCAAATATTATAGAACGGATTACATAGACAATAACCAGAAGAATATTTTTCAATCAATTCTGTGTTTACTAATCAATTAGAAAAGCAAACAAGACCAACAGCGATCAGGAAAAAACCCGAGAAAAATTTCTTCAGTCTACAATTTTTTTGAATAACAGTAAATTATAATTTTTTAATTTCTTTAATCAAAAAACAGAAATTCTTTTTGAATTTAATAGAATTTTTATTTGCTTTAAGTTAATTTCTAATTAAACTTTAGTACTGTTTCCTTCATAAATATTTATGAAAAAAACACCAAATTAATTTAAACTAAATACGAATAAAAACTAGGGACGCTTTTTTCACTTGTTCAAAAGTAAATAAAGAATAAATACTCCTTTGTCCAAAATCAGATTGCAAAAAAATTAATTGATGATCTGCAAACTTTCTGGCTAATCTTTACTCAATACCGCATATAATCAGTTTCAACTAGAGTCGATAATCAATCGTAGTCATTGTAATCATTTGTCTCTATGTCAATCCCGCTCAAAAATATCAAAATCAATATACTTTCTTATGGAAAATATTATTGTCCTTACTAATGCGATCAAGGATTTAGGACGCTTCAGCTAAGAACATAGCAATTCCCTAACAAACACCAACCAAAAGGTAAGTAATTAGCACCTCATTTAAAATGGCCATTTTTGGAGTCAGGCTGTGATCACTTTTAAGTGGATCCGGGTCATAACTCTACGGATTCAAAATTTTTAAATGAATTAAATTGCTATATAGTTTGTATAATTTGATTAAATTTTTATCATGAATTATTTCTAAAAGATTTATAAAATAAATCAAAAAAATGTTTGAGTTTAATAATTTACAGTACATTTATTACGTCTTCCTCTTTTAAATCAAATTTTCTTATTTATACCTATTATTTTCTTCTTATACCTAACATAAACACATTTAAATAAATTAATAAGTAAATATCAATAATACAACAATAAAACACTACTACTTTCATAAATCTTATAAATATTTAACATATTGTAACTTTATTTAAATATAAAATATTTACATCGTGTTATATTTTTGTTTAAATTAAATTTAATTTATGTAAATAATTGCATGATTTTAAAATTAACGGATTTTGATATTTCTTGTAACATTATATTTATTCAAAATAATTTTAGGTAAAAATGAATATCGATGAATGGCTTGAACATGCCTATAAATGTAAATATCTCCCTGAAAACGATCTGAATCGACTTTGTGATTTTGTTAGTTTGCTATTAATTGAAGAATGCAACATTCAACCTGTTAGTACACCAGTTACTATATGTGGAGATATTCATGGGCAGTTCTATGATTTATTAGAACTTTTCAGAACTGGTGGAGATATTGTACATACAAATTATATATTTATGGGTGATTTTGTTGATCGAGGATATTATAGTCTTGAAACGTTGACATTGTTACTTGTCTTAAAAGCGAAATATCCAGAAAAAATTACTCTATTGAGAGGAAATCATGAAAGTCGACAAATTACTCAAGTGTGTAATTTTTAATGGATGGTATCTATTGTATTATTGTATAGGTTTATGGTTTCTATGATGAATGTCTTAATAAATACGGAAATGCTGAGCCATGGAAACGATGTTGTAAATTATTTGACTTAATGACGATTGCTGCATTAATTGATGATACCATATTGTGTGTCCATGGTGGTTTGTCACCTGAAATAAATTCATGTGATCAAATTCAGTTATTGGACCGTAACCAAGAAATACCACAAAAAGGACCTTTCTGTGACTTGGTTTGGTCAGATCCAGATGATGTCATTCAGAATTGGCGACCCAGTCCTCGAGGAGCTGGGTATTTATTTGGAGAACAGGTTATTGAAAATGTTTTATTTTGAATTAATTATTGATTCTTTTTAAAAAGCTGAAGTAATATATTCAAATATTATAACTATACTTCTCTCAAATTGCTTATTGAACTTTGTAAATTTCGATTGAATTTAACACGCTTACTTAAAAAATGTTCAAGTTATGTAATTTATACAAGTTTATTGAAATTATTTTAAAAATTAATTGTTTTTTCATCATTTCACCAGTCTCCTACTAAACTCTATTTTAAAAAAGAAACGTGTATATATATGACTATTATTATAGTTATTTTTATACTTTTCTAAGACTAAATTCTTGGAAATGGTTAAAAATCGAAATTATACTTATTTTTATTAAACATTGTAAAAATAGATCAAATTAAATTATATATTATTTAGCTAATTATCAAATTTATTATAAAAGTGAAACTGAAGCAAAAATGATTTGTTTGACCTTTTACCTGAACCTTCTTTTCAGGTCACAAAAGAATTTCTTCATGTAAACGGTCTAACTTTACTTTGTCGAGCTCATCAGTTGATTCAAGAAGGTATTCGATATCAATTCAACAATCAATTAGTGACAGTATGGTCGGCTCCTAACTACTGTTACCGGTGTGGTAACATGGCTGCAGTATTAGAGTTCAAGAACAACACTGATAGGCCCAACATCTTACAATTTAACGCCGTTCCGGATGAAAATCGAACCATTCCACCACGTATTACCACGCCTTATTTCCTCTGACGAATGAAGGAGTGAAAAAGTACTTAATAAAACCCATAATAAATTGTTAATCTGACTCATTTATTGTTTTGGATATTTTAACGTACGCGTTTAATTTTTTTCAATTAGATTCGATTCACCTTTTTATCCTAGTTTTTACCTGTCTTACTTCTCTCTCACACGATTATAACAAGGATCGATTCACTGTTATAAGATCAAAATGTTAACTTCGGGATCTTTGAATTCTTTGTTTTTCTTATTCTTTTTTCAATAGTAATGGAAATTAAATTTCACTTAAAAATGACTTGAAGAAAGTCTATCCACTGAAAAAATGCTTTTATTTTGGATTGAATTTTCCCAGGATTATCTATATATTTTAATTTCATGATTAATTATTTTGAATCAAGTATCATTCTTGATATTCCTCTTTACTAGAGTTTTATTAGGGTTAAAACATGTTAGAAAAATTGAAATAAGCCTAAGAGAGAGTTAAAACTAATGTTAATATTCTAAAGAATATTAATCAGTTTATTTTTATCCTTTGTTCTAAACTATCTATTATATCTTTCTGATTCCAGTGATTTTCTTTTGGTCCGCTCTCTATGCGGGCAAAAAAAATATTGATAAATTTTTTTTCAATTACCAAGAAAGGAAAACAAAAGTATCAAATCACAAATAGTAATATAAAGGTCGACCACTTTATTCTGTAATTATCCTATCCAGTTTTCTCGATTCACTCTGATTCTATCTTTATCTCAGTGTACAATTTTATTTCATAATTTATTTCTCTAATTTGTTGCTAAATTTTCCCTCTGATTTTCGTCTAAATCTCGAGCGACTCTATGTGATTATGGACACTGATGCTCCATTATATTTAAATTAGTCTCTTCGCCAGCCAATGACTATTTGATAATGGATAAACAGGGAGCTTTTAATTACTCAGTTAAGCCCGAACGTATTCGGCTGGGTTGAAAAATCAATTACCTTTTAAGTCGGATATCTTCGTTCTATTTCCACCAGGTTTTCTTTTCCATTAATGGATTATTGAGAGCTACAATTATTCAGTTCAGATCGAATGTATTCTGAGCTGAATAATTAATTACCTGAGGTTGCCTTAATGAAAAAGCTCTTAAATAAATGTTTAATTTTTAATATAGAAAAAGGTTAATTATAATTTTTAAGAAATTATAAAATTAATATATGTTGTAAATTATTAACATTCTGATATAACTTTGAATGAATTTTACCGTAATTAGTTTTCATAATATTGAGCAATAATTATATTTACACTTTCAATCGATATTGATTAAAGGACATTTTTTAAAGGAAAATGTTAAGAAATATTGTGTGAATATTTTCAACATATTACAGAGCTTAGCCAAATATAACTCGAAAATTATAGAATGAAATTGGTATCGACATGTGCAAAAAATTTCTTAATCTCATTGACCAGACACATAGATATGTCGACAATTTCTCGCATCACTATTTAAAGATTCGTCATCACTTCTTGTATTTTAATTTTTAGAGAGTCGACAGATGTGTGGTAATGTTGATTAACATCCTTCT
>JBBMKC010049737.1:0-17811 GCA_037834085.1 Bipalium vagum | reverse complement strand
ATGGCAGAAGGTAATTGATCAAAACGGGGAATACATAATATATTAATATTGTTTTTGTTATATTAAATAAATGTGTTTAAACTGTACAATAAAAACGCACTGACTTTTTGAACAACCCAATATTTATGTCTACATAGTAAAAGTTTATTAAATTAAAACATTATTTTAAAAATGGATTGAATTTGAAGATTCACGCTTATCATTTCAAAATAACCTTTTTAAGATTCAATTGATAATGTTCCTCTATAAAGTCTACCAGTTTCACTCGTTTCCTATCCTAACCAAAATTAAGCATTTTCCAACTACTTTCCATTTGCTATTGTTCGCATACCTCAACTTGTCTCTGCTTCTCACTACTCTCACGTCTTATTAAGCTTATTCATAATTTTCATACTCATCACACTGGCCCCATCCTATTTCTAGGTCTCTTCCCTTGAAAACCACTACCCTCGTGAAGATTTGTAAACAATCTCTTTCATTTTGTCCGCTTCTCTTACATCTCCCACGCTTTATTTTAGGACACATTCTCATAATATGATCATCTCTCTGACATCCGAAACATACCCATCTTCTTTGAACAATCCTTGCTAATATTTCCCTGGTCCGAAAAGGTGAAATATTTTTTTGTCTCCTGGCCGAGCAGTTTCACACTAAATGACCCTCATTTTTACATCTGTAACATCTAATATTTTCCTTTGTATTTTGCCTTCCTTTAAACGAATTGATCCGGGTTAGATCATTTTGCGTTACTCTCTTTGTAAAACAACACCATTGGGAAAAAGTAAAACAATATGATTGATAGTATTAGGTCATTAGGTATGAAATGCATAACTTTGTATGATCGTTTTTAAAGTATAATATCTCTTCGAATTTTTATTCTAAAAATAATAAATTTTGTTTTGAGATTTAGCTAAAGCCACAAGCTTTCAAAAAATCAAGTAAGACATCTATTTTAGATCAATATATGATTGATAATTTACAGTTTATAGAAAATGGAAAAATCAAAAATTCGTATAGTAATGGAATATGAGTTCCGTAGAAAATCCACGATTGCTCAGACCGTCCAGAACATGAGGATTTCTTCGATGATAGTGTCCTTAATCAAAGCATCTTCAGCCGTGGGTTTGGAAAAAAAAATTCAGATCTGGAGATTTTTGCTAGGAAAATCAGCCCCAAAGAAGACTTGAACCATCAATTTGCAATGATGAATTGAAAGCTGTCGTGAAAAAAACCAGAGCCAAACTAACACAGATTTAGTAACAAGATTTGTTGTTTCCATTCCAACTATTTTTGTTCATCTGTGACAAATTAATAAATTCAAAAAATTCGTTCGATGGATTCCACCTGAATTGACGGATATATATAAGAAAAAGCGCTTCAATACTTGCATATCTCTCCTTTCCCAAAACAAGAGTGATCCATTTTTGCACCATATTGGTATGTGTGACGAAAAGTGGATTCTATGATAATCGTAAGTGTTCTGCACAATGGTTAGATACAAATGAACCTCCTAAAATTCATAAAAAAGAAGCTTATGGTTACCGTTTGGTGGACAAGTCGTGGAGTGATATACCACAGTTTCTTGAAATCGGGTCAGTCAATCACAACAGATCTTTATTGCATTCAATTGAAAGAAATATTGAAGAATTTGGCAAAAAACATCCAAAATTTGCCAATAGAGATAAAACAATTCTGTTCCATGACTATGCTCGTCCGCCTGTTGCAAATCTGACTCAATTAAAAATTTTGGAGATGGATTTCGAAAAAATCGATCAACCTCTTTATTCTCCAGACCTTTCACCTACAAATTATTGTTTTTTTCCAGAATTTAGACAACTTCCTACAAGAAAAAATTTTCAATTCCGCAGAGGCTGTCCAAAGTGTCTTTACTCAATTTATTGATTCCCTCAAACCAGAGTATTTCGATAAAGGCATTTCCGACCTACAGACGAGATGACAGAAGTGTGTTCTTTCTGATGGTACATACTTCGATTGGTTCCCTTGTTCCTTCTTACAGATTTCTTTAATAAATCTTTTGTCTTAAATCCATGCATTTCATATTTAATTGCCTAATATTTCGATATATAAATATATGTAAAATAAAAAATATGGACTTTATTTTCTTTTAAAACGCCAAAAACGTAACAGCACACTTGATATTAGGTTGGAACAGTCCAAACAATTTTTCCATTATTTACACAAAATAAAAAAATGAAAAAAAGGTTTGGCAACATTTACAAATGACCTTCTAATGGTAAGCGATTTTTAAAATTTTAATATTTTGTATCAAATTTGTTGATTAATTTCTCTAAGAAATTTAGTTTTATCGATTTTATTCTCTTACATTTTTGATAACTTTTTAAAATTAAATTAAACTATTTTTTTAAATGTATCCTGAGTTCAAATAATGTAGAGTTGCAAAACGATTACCTTTTAAATTTTGTTTCGTCAACCTATCTTGAAAACCTATAGATAAAATTTCTTTTCTTAATCTCTATGCGATTAGTTAGCCTTTTTCAATTTTTTCAATTATTCCTTTTGGAAAAGAGCTACTGTTGGCAATTATCATTATTATCTATTTCTGAGTAACTCTGCACATAAGAGTTATTATGATGACCTCTTGTTAACTTGGTAATTATTAATCCAAAGATAACAATAATCCAATTCTGGAATTATCACCCAGTTGATTAAGATCAGTCGAAGTATTGATTATTAATAACATTTGTGTCAAATTAAGAATTTCTGTAATTTTCAGCATCGTTCGTCTTGGAAAAAAACAAACAATTCAATAACGGGAAACGAGTGTTGATATTCAATTAAAATTTTATCTATATTAACACTAAATTTAAATTTGATTTTGTAATAACACATTGTCTTGATAACAAAAGAATTTTAATTTAAAAAAACAGTTTAGCTGATATTTCGAATAAGTTTCAGATAATTGTGAAAAAATATCTATTCCATTAATTTTCTACAGTAGAACTGACTAATCATAGAAAAATGCTCGATAGTTAGTACACACACACACACAAATATATCCACACAGACACACAGACACACACTCAACACGTACATATTACAAAACACACGTCGATGATGCTGATTAATTAATAGAACAAGTGGAAATAAGTTATCTTAAAGTTATGCATTCTGAAAGTGGATTGAGTGATTCTTTTCTTTTTCAATAATTGATATTTATAAATAGAACAAATAGGAGCAATTGAAAAAAAAACATTTCTGTCTATTTTTCTGTCTGTAACGATCAAAACAAATTTGACAATTTTCCTGAAATTAAGTTTCACTGAGCTAACTAAGAAAAGTGTGAATAGACCAACAAAAATATAGACCAATGTTGGAATTTTTAAAATGACGCAATAAATATTAAGAAAATTATTATTATGTCTGTAAAATTTAGAATATTTTAATTATCAATGAAACGGATACCGGAGCAATCATATCGAACATAAATTTCATTTGGTAATATTATAAAGTAAAATCTGTCCAATTGTATATGGTCGAAAAAAATTCTGAACTCTTCTGGTGCCAGATTTTAAGAGTTCATTTCATTCATTCATTCAAAAAGCGGTCAAGTCAAAAGGTGTCAAATGTGACACTCTTCTTTGTACTGTGATATAGATAAAATTTTTTAAGTTTGCCTTGTAGAATTTTAATTTTTCCAATTGTTTTGAAATCATTCACACAAGAACCAAAGGTCCTTGAATAATTGAATCACACACACATAATTGTGATGATTTATTTTAAATTTTATCTGAAAAATCTCTCATATTAATGCATCATTCACCAATGTTTAATGATTTTGATCATATTTTTTTAATAATAAAAATAACCACAGTCGGACACAACCATACATCTTTGAATTGGTATACTTTTATTTGGTTCTTTAATTTAATCTTAATAAAACAAAATAATTTCAAAACGAATGGAATTGTTTTTTCCACGATTTATCCACAAACTCAATAATACAAGTTTTTTCAGCATTGTCTAAAAACAACAGAAATATGATATTGATTTAAAGCTTGAAATGGTTGCCTTTTTAAAGCTAACTTAAAATAGCATTTAACCATAAAATACTGGCATGTCTTTGGTCGGTGTGTATTGAGTTTGTGTGTAGTGAGTCATTATAAAATGGGATCATCTGATTGGATATTTGTCGGAAAATCATGTACTTTGAGATTGTGTCTGTTAGTATGAATATAGAAAATTTTAATGATTATTTCATTAAATATCTCATTGGTTAGTGTTGTAAAACTGAAATTTTTTTGTTCCTAACATTTTAACGATTTTATTATTTTGGAACAACATTTCTTCGGGATTTAATATGTATCAAGTAAGCTTAATGTTTTATGTATATAATTTAAGTAATGATTTTCTTTATTGAAATATGGATTAATTTTTAAATCATCTTTAAAAATATATTTTGTCGTTTTTTTACTGGTATTATTTTAAGGAAGATTATCACAATTCATACAATTCTGATGCCGATACCACACATGGATCGATAAATTTCCACAATGAATCCATGACTCAAGTCAATCGACTGGAAGATGGTACGATTGAAATTACTGATACTTTGCCAAAAAAGGATTATTATATGAGCTTGAGAAAGAATGACAATCGACTTGGTGGAAGTATGAGTAGAATTGGTGGCGGTTCCAATGCTGCCTTTGGTACAATGACAGGAACATTGAGATCCGGTTACACTGGAGCCAAATCTCAGAGCATTTTGGATTTTAAACCATCAGGAAAGCTTATTGAATGTTTAGTGATCATGTTAGATGGATTGGAAGAAGTGATTTCGTTGGATGTAATATAGAATTGTTTTCCATAAAAATCTATAAACTCTTCCATTCAGAGGGCTTCATTTGGTCAGCACCTGTTCGATTCCGTTTGTGACTATTTAGAGCTGAATGAACGGGAATATTTTGGAATTACTTACAAAGATAGAACAAAAATTTGGGTAAATCTAAAGTTTCTTTAAAAATTCCCAAATTAATGATTGACAACTTTCAGTATTGGCTGGATCTGACCAAGAAAATCACTAAACAAGTCCCAGGTATATTTTATTGATCATTCTGGATAATTATATTCGTAATTGTTGATTCAATTTCCATCAAAGGCGGACAGAATGACATTAAATGGCATTGACTATCATTCTTAGATTTATTCCTCACTGTAGAAATTGATTTAATTAACTTTACGAAGCTATTAATTCATTTGACATAAAAAATCGAAAGACTGACTTGATTAAGTTTTGTTAATTACACAAAATATGTTGGGGATTTGTTCTCTTAGTTTTTGCTATTTAACCGCTTTTATGTCGTTTAAGGCCATATTGAATTCACTTTTAACAAGGTTTGGTCTAAGAAAAAATTGACGATTTTTTGTGAAAAGAAATTGTTCTTAAAATCTAATTCAAAAATAATCAGGCAACGTCAGTTATTGTTAGTCAATTTCTTCTATAAAGTAACTTTTCCATAGAATGAGGTCCAAATCATTGATTTATGGGAATTTTCTCAATTATTATTATTAATAAAACGAAACAAGTCCATTATGACTGAAATGTTTCATAAAATATTTTTATATAAACCTGAATAATTTTATGATCACAGAACGGGCTAACGTTATATTTATTGATCTAATTTGAACTAAATTAAACAGAACAACCGCTTCTCTAGCAGAATTTTATTCATGCAATCTTTGTGTTAAACAAACTTTGTCCTTTGGAATATATATTTCACTTATAAAGCTATGAAAAAAAGAAAGTATTTTATAGAATTTTCTATTTGTAAATGGAAGTTAAATTTTAGATTAGTCAAATTTCCCGGGTTTTATTATTCCCGTTTTTCTTTTTCACGGTGATTTTAAAATTCATAATTCCAACGATTATCAAGAATAAAATATTTAGATTATTACTGATGCATTTTATTAACAAATTATTTTATCAAAAATTATTTTTTAATTTTTGATTTTATAAAACTGTATACCATTTTAGGAAGAAATTTAACAAAGGAAATTTCTTTATTAAAGAGTTTTCAGATTTGTGATTATTATTATTATTATTATTATTATAAATTATTGAGAAAAGATTCTTTTAATTCAATATTTTATGATGACAATTTAAAAGTGAACTTCTGTTGAATGATATTCATCTCAACTCATTTCCTCTGAGATATTATTCATTGTAGACAGCAGATTGGTGTTTGAATTTCAGGTGAAATTTTATCCACCTGAGATCAATATGGTGAATGAGGATCTGACAAGATATTACTTAACTCTCCAAGTTAGACAGGAATTGGTGTGTGGAAAACTTCCGTGCTCGTTTTATGTATATACCATTTTGGCCTCGTACATAATTCAATCAGAAGCAGGAGATTATGATCCACAAAATCATCGAGGAATTGATTACATAAAAAACCAACCGTTGGCTCCACAGAAATTTCAAACGGCCGAATTTATGGAAAAAGTTGTAGCATTACATAAATTGCATCGGTACTATTTTTGTTTATAAAATTTTCCTTATACAAATTTTGAATATAGCGGTCAGACTCCGGAAGAAGCAGATAAGAATTTTCTTGATAATACCAGGAAATTGGCACTCTATGGCCTGGATATGCATAAAGTGAAGGTTGGTGATTATAATTATTATATTATAAATTTAAAGGTCTGGAGCCTAAATTCAAAAATTGATAATCATTGATAAATATTCAATGTCACGTGAGAAAAATGTAGTGGAGGAAAATGTCATTGACAAAATGTTTCCTGAAATAATCTAAAAATTATCCAGTAGAGCTAAAGAGAATTTGACAAATTTTTACTTATGTAAAGAGTCATAGGATGTCGATCAAACTGTTTTGAAATCATATTTCTCTGAATTGATCAAATTTTATTAAGAACAAAATTCTCATGATAATATTGTCAAACTGCTATCTTTCATCTTGAATTCTTAGAATTCTGAAGCAGGTGCTGACTATGATATCTCAAATATTTTGTTGACATAATTATTTCTGTTTATTTTCGTTATCAAAATTTCAGAGAATTTATGAAAAAAAGAAATTTAGATGGTATTCATTTTTAATAAAATTTCCAAATAATTTTTCCTTATCATAGTTACATAAAGTGGCATTGTATTCTTTTATATTAAAAAAAATTGAAGTAATGTGGGAATTATCCATCTAAAAAGGTTGGCTCCCGAAGTCTGTGTGAAATAAAATGGAATAATCCATTAATTTTTATGTTTAATAATATTTTAGAATTTTTTGAAAACAGATTTTATGTAAAGGTTTTATAGGAGAATGATAAGAGTATTGAAAAAATTGAATGTGATCATTATACAAGATGTTTATGTTTCGAAATAGATTTTATAAAAACGCGCAATTATATGGGGAAATACGTGATATTTTAAGACGAAAGAATTTAAAAGTAATTAGATTCTGATTTTAATGATTGGAAATGAGAAATTTTCGTCCAGGTTTACATTTTGAAAATACTTTTTTGGGTTAAACATAGGGTCTTAAGTCAATAATTAAGACTGGTAAATTTATAATTTTAGAAAAGTAAACATGGCAGAATAAACTTTGTAATTGGAAAATAGTAGAAAAAAATATTTGATTTAGAAAATCATTAAATTTCAGTGTTAATTGCACATTTGTTCCATTAAGAAACTAAGTAATATTTTTATGTCCGTAAATAAAAACATCAGTTACTGGCTACCTCCATAACTTACGTAATATATGTTGACAGTGGACTTCAGCTATCGACAATTTAGGAATGGGTTTGTCACTGATAGTTTCGGTCTTAATATTGAACAATTAAGATAATCGTCGATGTTAAATGATTTTTTATAAATTGTCTTTCGATATCTGGTGGATTAAATAAATAAATTATTTATCATTAAAAACTTGAATACAAAGAATTTAATTTTGTCTTATTTTCAGAATGCTGAGGGAGAAGAGATATTACTTGGTGTTTATTATGGGGGAATTGTTTTATATAGACAAAAAATTCGAATAATCCGTTTTTCTTGGGCAAGATTGATACAAGTAAGTTACAAGAAAAAGAAAATTATCATAACAGTGCGAGGGGTTAATAAGCATGACACCAAAAAAGAGTTAACATTCAAATGTCCAGATATAAAGCTGACCAAAAGAGCATACAAAGCCATTGTTGATCATCACTTTTTCTTCAGGTAGGTTTCTATAGATTATTTACATTTTTATTTTTGATACTATTTTATTTTTTATAATTGTCCTCACTACCAATTTTACTAAAGTTATGATGAAATTTTACAATAATATATCAAAATAATAATATATTTATTATTAATAATAATTTATAAAATTGATTTATTCATGAAATGTTTCATTTTAATAATTTCACAAAAGTTAAAATTATTGAAATAATATTCCAAAATGATCTATGGAATTTCTCTATAGTTTATCAACTGGATGTCATAAATAATTATAAAGACTCAATATCTTTCTCAATCTTCATCTATTTTTGTATCTCGTATAATATTTTAAATGCATGAATAAATAATAAATTAATTAGAATTTTTGAGAATTTTAACCATTGGTAATTATCTGTGATGCTTATGTCAACATTAACGGGTTTTGTGTAGAGCATGAAATTTATATTTTCAATTTTACCCCGTAAAAGATCTTACCAGATTGGGAATAATCAGAAGAGATTTTCGATTTAAATTTTTCTAATAAATTTTTTATCAATCTGGAGGATTTTGAGAATAAGTTGTTAAATTGAATAAGAATTTTTCCAAGTTTATTAATAATTAAGTTTCCTTATTTCATTAAACAATTTTTTTAATGAAGAAAGAACATTTTTTGTTTTTTAAGAAAAGATGTTTCTGGTATGAATCTGTCTCATAAGTTTTGGTTTTCATTTAGATTTACTCTAAGGTAAATCGAAACTCAAATCTTTAACTTGTGAACTTCCGCTTGACTTAATTTAAAAGAGGAAATATAATTCTTGAATAATTAAATAAATTCGACAATAACCAATTCTTTTACTTATTTCGGTTATATTTATAAACAAAATTGAAAATGAATGTAAAATAATATCCTTTTTAAGAAAAGTAAATTAAGTTATTTAGTTAAATTTAATGTTCGAAAATATCTTTGATCAATTTTTTAATATTATTCTAAAATCTTGTTTTTTAAGCTGAATAAAGTGCACCTTTTGATATAAATATTTTCAAGTATTTATGACTCTGGTTGATAAGAAATCCATTACAATTTCCTATCGTATATTAAAAGATTAGTGTCATCTCGAAAAGTAAAGACCTTTAAGAAATTGAGTTAATTATTTCCTTCTGATCTTTTACTGATAGTTCGCATTTCTTGCGGCGGGTATTTTAAAGTGTGAAAGATGCAATCCAAATTGATTAGTTCTCTAACAAGTTTTTGGGGTGTATTTTGATAATGAATTTTATCAAATGAAAAATTGGTTATTACAGAAAGGATATAATTTATTTTAGTAAAGTTTTCAAAGAATATTTTTCTTTTTTTAATGAAATTAATTATCAAAGTTGAACCTTAAAATCTTATTCCAATTTTATTAAAGTTTATTTGAATATCAAAGCCTTACATTTTAATCAGTTTTTCGATGCAATATGGTTTCACTATTCTGAATTAGAGATATAATTAAAAAAATTGTTTCATAATTTATTATTTCCTTTTTTCTGTTAATTTTCAATCCTTTCAAAGCTATCATTAAGGCTTGGAAAGAATTTAAAGATGGTCTAAAAGGTCATTCTTAAAGTTTCTTATGGATATTTTTATTCATGTTCGATATTTTTCCTATTTTTATAGTTCATCTTGCATTAAGTTAATAAATTTCTTACCTAAATAGAATGATTGAATTTGGAATTCCTAAAAAACCAAATCTTCAGCCAGGCTTTCATACAAGAAAATATTACAAAACACCAACATCAACGTCTCCTGTATCTGGTGGAGAAATCAATTACGACCGAGGCGTGGGGCATAAAATTAAGCGATTACCTCCAACAAGAAAAGAACCTGCCGATGATGGTAATTCAATGCATTTTTAAAATAAGTTTTTTATCTTACAATGGTCTCTTGATTTTTCTTCATGTTATTATTATTATAAGTTTCATGATTCTCATTAGCTACAAGTTCAAAACTCAAATGAATAAAAAATTTTATTTTTTCGAAATAATTATTAAGTTTTTAATAATGATATTAGCTACCCACATGTATGTATACTGCTCATAATAGTCTTTTCCAATTTTATAAAAATTGTTTAACCTTTGACGATTATCATTACTTTTTCAGGTTGGTATACTTTGCCTAAAAATGGAACACTGAGTAAAGAAAGTAATTTTATTTTTTTATTAGTCATATTAGATATGAACTCGAATCAAAATAATATTTGATTTTGTGTTAAACAATAATGTTAATTAATAATCCTAAAAAAATTACCCCCATTCTCAGTTTCTAACTATATTTATTCAATCACTTTTGACACATGGGAATTACACAACCCAGTAACAAATTATTTTTTTATATGTTTATTTATCATATAGCAAAGTATTTGCCCCTTTTCACTTCAAATCTTCATTTTCATTTTTTCCGTGAACTAAAATTAGTTTTAAACCAAAACCCGTTTTTTATTATTTGTTATTGTTCTTTCATGCTATATCATACAATTTTTCATTTGATCAAGTCTTCGAACAATAGATGTAAGTGCAATAAATTGAGTCATTTATTAAGCTTAATTCAGATGATTCCTTTGTAATGATACTTCTGATGCAATTCTCTCTACACAAACAATTTATTATCTACTGCTAAACAATACTCATTTAGCAATAATAGATTGTGTGTCCATCCATTATGTCATTTTTTGTTATAACAAAATCACCTTTGATCAGATAAATCTTCGTTCTATGACTGCAGTAATGAAAAAATAATTAGTGTCGTACTTCATTGATCTTTGTTATTATTCCATCACATCCATTAATGGATGTTTACAGTCTTCATTGGATATTAGTAATTATGAATTAAAATGTTTTCCTTGAGAAGATCGGGCAATGTAAAAAAATATAATTTCTAATTCAATTTCTTTCTGTTCTCCAAATTGTTTTTAATGTTAGAAACTCCCTTGAGGCCAAGTTATGTGACAATCAACTCTATTTAGACAAGGATAGTTTCTTTATTAATATTAATTGACATGAAACCAAGTAAGCTTGTAACAAATTGCTTTAGAAATGTTATAAATTAATTGTGCGAAAGTGATATATTCATGTTTATGGGATTTATTGTTCTTTATAACCAATAATAAAATCTCTGTGGTATGGAAAATGTCTATTTTTGATGCCCTTAATCGATTGATAATGTTGATATCAGTGAGGCCCTACAGAATTTATTGAAACTCTTTTGATATATTAAGAGTTAAAAGAAGTCTGATAAAATAGTGCGCAAAAGTAAATTGGTCTTGTGAGATATTTTTAATAATGATCAAAACCTTTTCACAAATCAGACATAATCATATAATGATGACCTTGATTAATGTTATTTATTTCAAATGTAAAAATGTGTGCATTTTATTTTTATTTTCTATAAAAAAGAATATAACAAACGGCTTCTGTGGGTGTTAAAGGGAATTTTAGTTAAATTTCCCACATTTTGCGTAATTGAATTGCATATAGATACGATCTTCAGTTAATTTGAGGAAATATTATTTTTGTCAGTAAAATTCTCGCAACATTTACATTCTGATGCGAATTTCTTTGAAGTATGTCATTATAAAAATTTTAGACTTTCTCTCATCTATGGTTTTTACGAAATTGACAAAAATAAGAATTGACGTAACAAAATATTTCAGTTAACAATTATACATGTAATGGTTAAGATTATAAAATGCACAATACACATGGTTTGTTCCAGCGATACCTTGGTATAAATACAACATGTAAAACGACGTGCAATTGTATAAATTAACACGACGGATGGATCACCACACGATTGTGTCATCCTAAGCGTATGTGTTGTTCAGCGTTGGTTATTGATTTCCAAAGTGTTTATCGCTGATGGAACAATGTTGTTTACATGACTTGCAACTATTTATCTATTCATGTTTATATTTAGTTTAGCCTTCCTTGCTCTCTATTATTAATTTAATAATAATTCGTGTAATTGCTATGGAATAATTATGGAATTATTATTAATATTTTTAAATGGTTTTTGTAATTAAATTTTTTATAAAACATTAAATTATACTTAACCAAGCTGAAACTCAGTGCTTTTCAAAATGAATCCGTAAATATCTTGAAATTAAATTCAAATTTTTTAATATAATTAAAGTTTTGAAATTAAACCCATAGTCTGAGTTATCGATAATGAAAAAAATATATATTCATAGCGGTTTCAATCAATTCTCCATTGGTGACGAGCAATACGAATCATTCCACACAATATTCACAAAAAGTCAGCAACAATGTTAATCAAACCAAACAAGAAAAAACTGTTCCGCTTACTTTAAATGAACGACCAAGGATACCAAATCTACATTGGAGAATGTCACCAGCTGATTGTACCCTTAGTCTTGGAATGGATGATAAGGGGTTGGATGTGGCCTCCCAGCCGGGAACTGGTTGGCAAGTATGTTGATAAACTGTTTACATTAAATTCAATAATAATCTAATGTCAATTTTATGTTTATAATTTAAACAATAGGTGATAATGATTTTAATATAGGAATTTTTTTCTTCATATTTCAACTATTTTTCCAATTTTGTCAATTTGGTTATAACTTATTTTAATCTTTTTATTTTATTTTGTGAAGCTATCAAAAAACCTAATTTTAAAATTTGTCTATATTACGTAATTTATTATTAAAATACTTTAGGGATGTCGCTCCAACAAAGGTGTTAAAGCAGAAGGAGAATACTTTTATGAAGCAAGGGTTTTGGAAGATGGTTTTGTGAGAATTGGCTGGTCAACAAATGATGGTAGTCTGAAGGTTGGTACGGATGAATATGGGTTTGGATATGGATGTGATGAATCCGGAAAAGGATTGGGAGACAATAGTAAAGGTTGTATAATGCACGGGAACCAAAGCAAAGAATATGGAAGCGGTGTTAATATTGGCGATTTTATTGGTTGTAGAATAGATCTTAATAATGGTGATATGGTTTGGTATAAAAATGGAAAATGTATGAATACTGGTTTTGTAATTCCCGAGCAATTACGAAAAGAACCAATGTTTCCAACTCTGAGTGTTAAAGATGGTCGAGTAGAATTTAATTTCGGGGACTCAGCATTTGTTTACCCTCCGTCTGACTCTGAAACGTGGATTCCAGTTTCGCAGGCTGGAGAAACAAATGAAGTGCCGAATAAGTATGTTGGGTGGAAGCTTAATCCATATGATGCAACAAAATCAATTGATATTTCTCCTGAGGGATTATTGGCTCAATCACAATTGAAAGCAGGTTGGCAAGGTTCAAGATGCAATAAAGTGAGTTTGACTTATTTTTTAAAAAATATGTATATTTATCCATTTTGTCAAGTATTAAATTTAGTGAATGAATATCACTTTAATTTCACCATTTTCTGGTAGATAATCAATTTAACAGATTGTGCTTAGTAATTGTACAACATATTTATTTCATGCAATTTGATAATTTTATTTGTTTATTTTTAATTTCTTTATACTTAAAATGAGCTAGAAATTTGAATAAAATTCTAACGTGAGACAGAGAAAGATATTCGCAAATATATTTTCTTCAATATAAAGATGAATATGGACAAAAACTTCACTTTTTTACTTCACCAACTTATCGCAGCGCGTAGTGCATGAAGCTGGTGATAATGAATCACAGATTATCATGATAATCACAGACAAGTGATTAATTATTGAACGGTGCCAAAAGTTCAGTTAATTCTAAAACTTCAATTTGAAAAGTTTTTTTTTGTTTTGCGGAATTTAATTTTCAAAGACTTTTCGTACTACAGTGAAACCTGCTTAAATTGAACACCATAGTGTCCTTGCTGAAAAGTTCAAATTAGAGAGGTGTTCAGATAATCAAGGTGTTCAAGTTTAACTTATATTTACAATGTACGGAATTAAATGTTCAAATAAAAGAGGTGTTCAGCTAACAAAGGTGTTCATTTATGCAGGTTTCACTGTACTTGCATACTACTTTAATATATCCAATAATCAATTGAGGATTTTTAATTTTTTAACATTTTACAATTAAATCGAGTCTTGTAATCCATAAGCATACTACTTGATAATTATCAACTGAATTTAATGATATTTTTTAATTTGCTAATAATTATTTCTGAAAAAATCTAAATTTTTGAGAGGTTATCAGGTTATCACAAAATAATTTTAAAAAATAATGGCAACGTTTGTTTACATGTAATTTATAAAGGGCGTTAAAGGTCGTGGAAAATACTATTACGAGGCAAGTCCGCTAGAAAGTTCTGGGTTAATGCGTGTAGGATGGTCGACAGAAGCAGCAAATTTGGAGTTGGGAGTTGATAAATATGGAATGGGATATGGTGCAGATCCTGATGGATATGGATTAAACGGCAACCAAGGAAAGAAAATGTTCAATAACGACATAGAAAATTACGGAAAGGTAGTAGGAATATTCCTTTTTTATTATTCATTTCTTAACTGAATTATGAAGTCTTTCAATGCTGGAGATGTAGTAGGCTGCTTTCTTGATCTTGATGAGGGTAAGGTCCAATGGTCACTAAATGGTGAAATGTATGGCCCAGCTTACAATATTCCTCTTGACTTGAGAAACGGTCCATCAGCCTTTTTCCCAACTGTGTCTCTTAAAGAAAACACAGCGGAATTTAATTTTGGCGAGAAAGCATTCAAATTTTACCCAGGCGTAAGATTTTACTTTTAAATTATAACTAAACTGATATTTTCAACTTTGATTAGAATTGAAAGTATTGTGTGCCTTGTAGCACGACGTAAAATCTTTTACAATCAATATTTTTTGCTTGCACTTATTTTTTATTAATTTTTAATACTTAATCGTATAGTCTGTTAGGTCGAAATCATAGTAAGAAACAAAAGTGTTTTGATTCACAAATTTTCTTTTTTTGAAATGATAAATAAATCTATTTAATTTAATCAATAAAATGTCCTCAAAACTGTTTCTTGTGTTAAATATTATTATGTATAATTTAATTTGTTTAATGTTTTGTAAAACTTTTAAAAGATACTAAAAATTAAGTTCTGTTTTCATGATGGAATCTCGATTTTTGTTATTATTATTTAGTCAATTTATTGAAGCATTTTAATTAATATTAAAATTTTTGTTAATTATCTTACATATATGTTAATATATTATTAATTTTCTAAATAATATAATTTCTATCCCTAAAATTCCATTTATTTTTTGATTATTAGTAAAAAACTAAAATGGAAAATAACACGGATTTTTTCGTTTTTATCTTGACTTAGTGGAACGAATTTTGATCTGTTTCTGTTTGAACAGGGTAAGTAAATATTCCCCGAAAGTGTTCTTCACCGCTTTTTAATTTATTTATCACTGTTCTCGTTCTGATATTTTTTTAAAAAACAAACCAGCCAGATTCATTTACTGAAAACTTGAAGGAAATTTAATACTAAAACGTTCAATGGGAGCTACAATTTACCACTTTACTATAGTAGGATATTTTGTTTCTAACACAGATTCAAATTATTCAACAATTAAAAAATAAATGAAATGATGGGCATGAAACCTCTTCTTATTTTAATATAGAGTATTGAAAAAAATAAATCTATCTTTCTATCATTTTTTCATAGCGTCAATAATTTTGGATTATGAGAACAATTATTCTAGTTTTGAGACTCACATAAATCTTCATCAACCTGTATTGATTTTAACAATTTAAGAAAAATCTTTTTATTGCTGGTAGTGGTATGATATTATGCTAAGAAATCAACAGAATTCGTTCAATTGGTTCTAATGGAGATAACCTTTTATAAAAAATTGTAAAAGACAATTTGAACATTTTCTGAACTTAATCGATATATTGACATAATAATCAATCAACAGGATATTCATAATTCGATGGGAAATATCTAAAACCTAGAAAAAAACTTTTTTTAGTTTTTTTCTGACTAGACTTTTTATCTTTAATAAACTCTAGATAACATCTTGACTTGTTTTAGAAAAAATTCATAACTTTCCATAATTATTAGGTCAACAACTTTCCTCTTTTCCTAAAATATTACGTATATATTCGACACCGTGCTGAAAATGTTACACGAAATGAAATGGGTGTTTTCCCATTTTTCGACTTAATGTATTGAATCGATATTTTGGTCGGTAAATTTGTTTTTCTATGAATTGGAAAACATGGTAGAATTATGACTTTTGACTCGTTTAATGTTCATCATGTAGAATATACAGACCATTTTATTTACATTATTTACATGACCTACTATCTTTGTACTTAAATCAAATTTTGTTTAAAATTTATTTTGTAAATAATATAGAATGACTGGACTCCTCTGACCTACACTCCAGAGCAATTTATGAAGGAATCACGCAAAAAAGGTCCTGAGGTTAGTTTGATTGATTATTAATTATTGGGTCTGAAAATAACTTTCTTTACAGCGAAAAGTGAAAGGTTTGTCATACATAAAACTTGATGAAACCGAGGAGATAAAATTGACAATTGTAAGAGTACTTTTCTAATTTCTGAGATTGGTCTTTTTATTGTTTGATTGTTTTTTATATTTTCTATCTTTTCACTTTTCTCCTTCTTTGCAGCCGGTGGTGCCTAATGATAAAAACAGTGACAATAGTGTGACTAAGCGAATATCCTCCAACATGGCAATAGATGAAACACAACATGAAAATGCAAGATTATCACAGATGACTGATGACAGTGATGCACGATTGTCGCCATATCAGCCGGAATATATAATCAATAAGACGGGAACCCGCACAGTTACCAATGGGGAAGTAACGGTACGTTCACGTTGAAATGAAACAATAATTTTAGAATATTTAAATATTATTTTTATCCGTTAACATTTAGGAAATTTTAACTGGGGAACCAAATGTTGAAACGGAGTCATACATCGATGAGCACGGTAATCTAGTCAAAAAAATAATTACTCGGACTAAGAAAACCACCAAGACGACAAAGACGATACAAGAGTTGGTGACCGAAAGATCAGAAAATGATGTGAGAACTGATATTACAATTGACTTATTTATAATTATATAATATTTCTCTATTATTATCATTAATTATTAATTGTATTATTATTAATAATTAATTATTATTGATTATATTTATAAAGATATAATAATTATCATTATACAAGTTTATTTTTTTCAAGGACACTATTAAGTGATATTTTTTCTTAAGTTAATGTAATGAATTTTGTTTTTTTAAAAAATATACAAATGTAACATTTTTACAAAAAAAATCTGAATTTTTTTCTTGTTAAATTCCTAAGTTTTATATGCTGGAGAAGAATATCAAATTGCATACATAGTTTTTTAATAATTAGGACCCAAATATCACTGGATTTCGAAGTATTTTTTAATTTTTGCAGTGTTAATTGGAATTAGGAGGGTATTTTATTTTTGTGTGATTATTTGATTTGAAATTATATGATTATTCTAATCATAAATTGAATAAAGATATCAATAATAAGATAAATTATACTTATAAAATAGTGATGATGATGGTGTATAAATAATAATAACAATAATAATAATAATAATAATAATAATAATAATAATAATAATAATAATAATAATAATAATAA
>JBBMKC010049635.1:0-17817 GCA_037834085.1 Bipalium vagum | reverse complement strand
ATATATTTGTGGTCTGTTACAAGAGGCCTATAGATGGAAAAAGTATATTATAGGAATAATAGATCAATATGGTAAGTATATTTCTTTGACTGCATTATCTTCAAAGAACGAACAAACTGTGACTAAAGCTATATTAAATCAGTGAATTTTGAGATTCGCTAGCTGAAGAACTATAAATGTGGACCACGGGAAAGCATTTTTCACAGAAGAAATGCGAGGATTTGCGAAATGCATAGATACATAAATGAAATATTCTAGTCTTTATCATCACAATACAAATGGCCAGATCGAGAGACAGTTTAGAACCGTCAGAGAACTTACAAACACCACATTGCCTGAAAGTAAGAAATCGGATTGAGTAGAGATACTACGAGAGATTAAATTCGCTTTAAATGCCACAGTACAGAGTTCAATCGGAACTAGCCCAGCAGAATTATTATTCGGCAGATAAATCAGTAGAGATGGATGGTCAAGCATTCACAAGCTGTCAGTCCAAGGGCAGAAATATCCATCAATTCTCACCAAAAGGAAGTTTGAAGTGGGAGATAAAGTCCTGGTAAAAGTGAAAGTTCGAAAAAAAGACCAAGAAAGATTTATGGGACCCTATAGATTGGCAGGGAAAATACACGATCGACGATCGTGTATCCTGGAAGATAAAAAAGACGAAAACTGGAACGGAAAGTCGAAAAGATAAAATAAATCTTAACAGCTGGGTATAAGGAAAATCGATGTCTTCATGAATTTGTAATTTATATTTATTATATATTATTTACGAATAAAATTTAAAAGGATTTGTTTCAATTAACAAATGCAAGTGGTAATTCAGTTTTCAAATTTGTGTCCAATAAATGTTTAAAGCAGAGTCTGATTGTTCTTACAATCCTAATGTAAATAAGTTTTTTAATAAATTTTAAAAATTTACATCTTTTTTAAAAAAATTAAATGATAAATTAATTTTAATAAAAATTTAGATAATTAATTTTTTGAAATAAAGGATAAGAAGAGGACACTTATTAAAACTATACAATTATTTTCTTTAGATAAAAATGTTACCAAATCCTGAGTTTTTGAATTCTGAAACTGTGAATAATGTCGTAGTAACTAATATGGCGATAAACGCTTCAATAGACCTTATGCTCGAGCGTTATACCATGGAATTCTCAGAAAAGGTAATGACATCGAAAAATTTATTAAAAGCTGCACAAAATATTTTTAGTGTATTGGTATAAAGAAAAACGAAAAAGGTCTGTTAATGGTAGGCCTAATTGATCGAGAGCTAGGGGAACCTTTTAATGCCAAGATGAATCTCTAGATTATGAAGATCGTCTAAAAAAGGCATTTCTGAGAGAGACAGCTTTAATGCAAGTCTTGGAAGAAGTAATAAAGTACAAAAAGACAGATGAGAATATCTTTTTGTACAAGAAGAAGAGCGAAGTGTTAGTCAATAAAATTTTGACGCATACGCATAAACAATTAACAAAGGAGATCATTGTTAATAGCTTCCGAGATTTAAGAATTCAGACAAAAACCACGATCAGACGACCACGACTTCAAAATTTTATTCCACTGAAAGTCAGAAATGAGGTGGCATGTTGGTCATGTCAAAAAGTAGGTCACATAAGTCGAAGATGCCCGGATAAAAATAAATCGTCTTACGCATGTGGATCTGAAAAGCACCTGAGAAGTCAGTGTGACAGGATAAGATGTACGAGATCTGATAGGAATGGACATCATACAGAGGAATGTTACACAAATTTGAGACAGCAGCCTTACAGGCAAGGAAATGACAATATATTTTTTAACCGAAGAATCAATGCAGAAATAATCTAGAAGAAAAGATTGATGAAGCCATTAAAAATTTAGCAGATATTGGCATTATCAGCAAATGCACAATAATGTATATTTATTATAACATTTCACATCTGTACAATGTACAGCTGTCATATTTATATATACAGTAATTCTTTAAGTCAAACATGCCTCCAGTCTCTGGCTGTGGTCCGTGTGATCCATCTGCGACCACTGAGGAACCTTAATGTTAAACATTAGTCCAATTCAGGGATTGGAATAAACCACGTTGGTCTCATTATCGAGATCAAATGATCTTTGTTCTCATTGCAGACTACATCTGTCAACAGAGAGCAGAAAAATTTTCAAAGCCATACATACAACTCAACGTAATCCATACATACAAGGAGAACACAATCGCCGGCGATTACTGTGGCAAAGAACATACTGATCAGCCATGAGATATAAAAACTTTAAAAATATGGAAACACATAAAAAAAGGGACATAGACAGTATACACAACACATACAACAACACACATATGAATGGAGCAGAGAAACAGTACATGATGGAGAGGTATGGAAACTCGAGAGTATTTGGTAACATGGAAGAAATAGTATGAAATAAGTATAGTAGACATAAATAGTAATAAATAGATAACGGATAGAGATTAGAGCTATGATGGAGGTATATTAAGAAAAGCGTTAGGAGAGGCCACGTGGTTGAGGAAAATATGGAATGATTCGCGGACGGCAGTCGTAAGAAGACGGTTAGTGAGGGCCGCACATAGGTCTTTGTTAAGGTCTCTTTTTTTCAGCGGGCTGTCATATGCTGGGTCTCAGGATCCTAGAGAGCTCACATTAAGTACATTAAGGAGTACGGTTGAGCGACTGCTGGTGGCCAGGTGGTCAGCCAAGGACGTGTATTTATGGCGATTGGCCTCCCTATGGGTCGAGAAGTTTTTGACATAATCATAAGGCACTTTGACGTCATGAATAATGATGATCTTTTTTGTTATATGACGAAAAACCAGATCCGGGCGCAAGGCGGTCCGAAGTGAAGGAGGGGCCATATAAACGTCTACGTCAAAGTGAAGGTCACGAAGAAAATCAGCAGCTGTCGAAAAGACTGTGGTATGCTTTGCCTTAGGCATAAATGGTCGACTTTTGCAATGATTGAGTACGTGCACCTGCGTCTCACGATGATCATTGCATTTTTGGCAGATGGTGGCACAATTCTAAATGACCGGTAATTAAGCGCTAAATTGTTGTTGCGTGCCTTAATAAGGTAGCGCCAGATGATCGGCGAAAGATGGTGTTTATGCAGGATGAAGTTAGAGAATGGGCCAAGGCCAAAGCAAGTAGTCCCTGTGACTTATGTGACTGCCATTGCATATAGTTCTGGAGGTCTAGAGTCAATTTAGTTTTATGGATGTTGGCTGTAGTTGAGAGTTTCATTGGCGGTTGTCACAATAACTATGAGGGCCACAGAATTATTGCAAAGCATGAAGTAGCAGTCAATATGTTGAAGTTTAAGGGCTTTACACGCTTTAGGGATTTTAGTCCACCATGTGGCTTGGCCAAAGAGGGAGAAGTTCCTGAGATTTCAGAGCCAAGTCAAGGCAAGAGTGAGATCCGTGTGGGTCGTCACCGATTGCCTCATTTGCACGACATGGAGAAGATGGTTAGTAATTAATGTGCGGAAGGACTGATCAGAGCTAGTGAGAAATCGCAGCCCGTGTAGTAATCGTCGAAGGTGCGAGTAATGCCAAGGCCTCCAAGAGCCACGGGGTAGTAGAGGAAGGCTTTATTGGAACCCTTGAGGCGGTCCGTGTCGGTTATGGTTAGAAATATTTCCCTAAGACGTTTATCATATCTTTTACACTGGTCCCGATATAAGGACTGTTGTGACTGCTTCGAGGTCAGGGTAAGGTGATCGACCACCCGGTTAGCGAAGTGGAACGGAAGGCGCGAGTGGATGAACATTTTATATAAATAGAACATATACGAGTATATACAATGCCGTCCATATATTTTGGGCCAATATATGAATAAAATATGAAAATGGTAGATGATAGATTTTAAAAGGTTTTGCAATCTACCGAATTCTGACAGCAAATGATAAACAGTGCGTATATGTAATATTTTTATGTAATATATTATGTATCGTTATATATTGAAATGCTTTTATTTAATAACATATTCATAATGATGATAATTGCAATAATAATAATAATAATAATAATAATAATAATAAATAAAATAGTGCTCGATGTAATTCAATTCATTTATTAATTGATCGACATGTCGTATTGTGTTCATCGATTTAATAATGGGTTTACAATTTCGAATTATTTATCTTATTATGTAAATTATTTAATATTCAATGAAGTCAATTACTAAATATTTGAGTTAGATAATAACCAGACAGGCTAATGTTAAAATATTAACCCACGAAACCTTTTAAAAGCATTTTTTCACCACCTTAATTGTTATCCAAATTGTATTCACAGAAACAATGATAAGTTTAGATATGAAGTGTCTTGGAAATATTATAGAAATTCGCACAAAACAAAATGCCCTTAACTTACATTATATATATCATAGAAATAAACATGTTTGGAAATTTTTGTTTGCTTATGAATATTGAAATGGACATTAATATAAATAACTCAGCCAAAAAAAGTGTCTGGAGGCTCAATAAGGGTTATATACTTCCATTGAACAAAATAAATATTTACATAGGGTCATTCCTATATAAAGGAACTTTTTGAATTTCAGTCAAAAATCGGCGTAAATATGGTAAGGAAATATACATTTTTATTGTGACTTTTTTGTATGTTCAGATCATTTTAATGCTATTGCTGGTGTCCATGAGTACGATTTTTCAAGTCGGCTCTGTGGATCCAATTAAGGTTGCTTCCAACGTATGCTATAAAATTTGCAGTCTAATGTGTAAAGACAAAAATGATGCGGCCTGCAAGTTAGACTGCATTTTTCGATGCAAATTGATAAACATAGACGATTAAATTCTTTGAATAAAATTTCGTTGTGTTAAATTAATTTTGCTAAAATGTTATAATTTAGAAGAATAAGTAGAAATGAAAAACATTACAACTTTTACTTATTACAAAATAACCAAGATAAAAAGTTTCAATTTGTCAGCACTTCTTTCATAAACTGCGATCATAATACTTTAAGCAAACAAGAAAACATTAAAACATATAACAAGAGGTCAATTTGAATTACTTTGACAGTTTTAACAACCACTGACTAAGCTATTAGTGATCGGCTTCCAAGCAACGAAGAACGTGTTTATAATCTTCACTTTCTCTCCAGTCAATAGTTCGAACTTTTGATATCCCATATTTTTAGTGTTGTCATGAGAGCCGGGTATGGTACGATTATATTTATTGTCTAAGTATAAAAAAGACACAGGACCAACATGACAGTCAAAAGTGAACAAACAATCTGCGACAAATAACAAAACTGACGATAAACGAAAATAAAAGCGAGCAATTAAAGTAAGAGAAACCTTATTTGTTTTGCCGAAAAACGTTTTTAATAATGAAACAGTAAAACAAATTTAATGTACGGAACAACACTAAAAAATGTTGACTGAACTAAATAAATCATTAAAAATGTTATTAATAAAATAGTTCACATACAATTTTGTTCTTCATATAATGCTGATAATTAAACCAGATTTTTTGTATTAGCTGTTAAATAATAATCAAAACAGTATTCAAAGACCTTTCACAGATCATCAACACTTTCTATATTTTTTTAGCCACGTTTATTTTTATGATTAAAAAAATTGCCATTTATGAATCTGAAATTCTAATCATTCTAAAATCCATAATATAAGATCACTTGTACAATTCAGTACAATAATTCGACTTGAATATTCGACTTTAGGCAAGTTTTTGGAGCTTCATTTTCACATAACCATTATGAGGATGGCTTAAGATTTTTGTATAGGAATCACTTTTCATCACGTAAAAATTTTTCTATAGTCCGCAAACTAATATGTAAATATAAATTAATGTCTTCATTATTTAGAAGTATGTATTTATGAAAAAATATTACAAGAATAATTAATTTCTATTAAAAATTCACGAAGATATTAAAGTTTAAAATTATAATATTAAATCTATGCATTTCATACTTTATGACGTAATATCATCAGATTCCAATAGTTGAATTTATCACCCAACATTTAAATGTTTTTGCATTTTTTCATACAAAAAAAATCATTTCTTTATTTATCGTAATCACAGTATCTTAAACAAACTTTTCAATTTTAAGCTTTCTTTTTAAAAATCTATACACCTTTGTCATTTAATCTATCTTCACCTCCGTATTTTTTGTTTTGAAGAATCATTTATATGTCTAGTATTAAACTTTCAATTGTCTAATTATTATCGAATTCTGTTTATTAAATGTCACTGTCTACGGTCGCTGAAAAAAAATTATAAAAATGAATTGGAGGGGATTGGAGGCCTCTCCTCAAAGAATGGAAATAAAAGCTACTTATCTTAATATTTCTTTTAAAAATAAAAACTTTTTCTTTTATTTTTTCTTTACTTTTTCAAAAATAAAAAAATTCAAATTTTTCATTAAAAAACAATAAACTTAACTTATTTTGATATTTTTGAAAAATATTGTAGAACATTAGCTGGTTTAATTTCTCTTATAAAATCCAAAACACAAAAAATTTAAATAATTTTCTACCACCAAAAATGTGATTTTGTGAAAATATTTTTAGAACGGTTGCTACAAGAATTTCTCGTGAAAAATATTGATAAAAATTCAAATAATCTTAATGATCAAAATTATCAGTGAAAAGGCAATTCAAAATTTAAATAATTTTAACGATTAAAATAATATTACTTTAAAAGATCACTGTTTTATAATTCTTCAAAAGATTATTAAATTTCAAAAGAAGCATATGAAGTAAATGATGTGAGAAATAATTTTGTTTTCCCAAAATAAAGAATCAATGCTTTATCATATTCAAGATAGAAGATTTTTAAAACCATTTAAATTCTCAATAAATTTAAATATTACATTTTATCTTTCAACTGATTTAGAATTTTTTACTTTAAAAACTTCATATGCTATAGAAACAATAATTACAACAAGTAATATTAGATTAGAAATAGAAAATAATAAAAAATTGGAAGAAGAAATGAAAATACATGAAAAAGATTAAAATCCTAGATGAACAATCGATATTTTTTCTAACTTAACTCATTCAATTGATGATATAAAAGATTTAAGAAAAAGAACATTTATTCCATTACCTTTTCAATCTCATTTAATAATTAATATTCAGAACAAAGATGAAAAACGTTTCTTATGGTCAACCATTTGTTATTTTATACATCATCAAATTCCCCATAATAAAGAAACAGTAACATGAAATAAAGAATGACAATAAATTTAAATATGTAAATGAAGATATATCAATAGAAAAAAATAATATTAATAAATTTGAAAAAGTTGTATTATGTCTTTTATTTGTGATTTTATTCATATTTTTTTTGAAATGATAAACTTTTTTTATTTGCAATTTTATTCAAATTTTTCTTAAATAAATAATTAAATTTAGTAATGATAAAAGATAAAAAAAATAAAATATTAATAAGCAATAATAAAAGAAACTAATAAATATTTAATAAATAAATAATGTAATATTCTTATCTGGAGGGCATATCCACTAAAAGGGCGAGCAGTGAGCAGAGGGAAGCAATGGCGGATCTAATAAAGAAAATAAATAAATAAAAATAAGAAGGTCACTCTGGTACCCAAAGAGAAAATAATAATAAATAACATATATAATAATTAAATAATCTACGCAAAAT
Source organism: Bipalium vagum (assembly GCA_037834085.1). Lineage (NCBI taxonomy): Eukaryota > Metazoa > Platyhelminthes > Tricladida > Geoplanidae > Bipalium > Bipalium vagum. The sequence goes on along the minus strand of JBBMKC010049635.1, from coordinate 10,163 downwards.
CAATTAAGCCCACAATCAGATAGGATAGTTACAAAAATTCAATTAGGCCCACAATGAGCAAACATAAAAACTCAACTAGCAAAATAATCACACATAACGTATTGATTTTTTTTAATTAAGTGCCATGGGGACTTTACACAAAATAATAACAATAAAATAAAAACTCAAAAATAGAATACAATAAGAAAACATATTGAATTACACAAAATAAATTGAATTGGAAAACAAAAGTAAAATAATAAGAATAATGATAATAATAATAATAATAATAATAATAATAATAATAATAATAATAATAATAATAGTGGTAGTGATGGAGAATAATAATAATAAATTAAGTTAAACAAATATTTAATAAGGAGTAAGAAATTACGTCAGTGATGATTAAAAAATAGGATTACGACAAACATGAATAATTATGTCAAAAGAAAGAAAGGGAATGACGTCACATAAAAACACACCAATAATATTTGTTGGAATACTAAAGCGCAAGATAAGGAAATAGTATAAATACCCAAAGGAAAATCATAAAAATTCGCCTTCAAACCTTTCTAAAAATTAGTTTATTACAACTAAGAATTGGCTTTTTGAAAATTAGAATTTATTATAACTCATCTTAAAAAACAAAGCGTAAGTGAATTATCATATTCAGTTTTATTAACTAATTAATTAATTAAACAGAATGTGAATAAAATTTCCCGTTTCTGTTCTTAAAAATTAACTCTTCTCTCTTCATTTTGTGTTTGATTCTGACAATTAAGATCTGATAAACTAGTTATCAGATTCGATTTTTTACTACAGGACGTCTGCACATTTCCCCGTGTGGATTGATATTTTCTTTAATTATTTAGTGTCATTTTGATCTTAGTGTAAAAACCTTTTAAAAAAATTGTAAAAATTGTATTTAGAATAAAAGTTTTAAAAATCATTTTTTTCGACTTATTTGTGATCAGTACACTACCTTAAGGAGTCAGATTAAGATAAATTACACACACCCTCGCAAAACGTATCACAGGAAAATATCCAGGAGAATTACATTTAAAATCTTTAAACCTTTTTAAATAAATGCTGTGTCGGAACAGGTACAAATATTGTTAAAAATTTAGAAAATTTTGAAAGCGTTTCAGAAAATCCAAATCTTTTCCCAATTCCTAAACCTGATTCCATTCTAATAAACAAAATTGATCAAGCAGCAATGAGACATGATGAAAAATATATTTCATAAAATTTAAAAGATAGACATGTTGCTGATGTTGAAATGATACATGAAATGAAAAATATTCAAAATCCAACATCAAGAGAGAAACTAGAAAGAGCTTTTGTAAAATAAATTATGAAAGGTAAAGTTTTATTTGGTCAGAACTTCTAAAATAGTTCCTACCAAAAAACTACTTAAAGGCAAAGAAGAATTAAAACCAGAAAATAAAAAAACAATTAGCAATTAAATAATGAATTATATAAGGTCTAAAACATTCTTAAAATATCAAGTTTTTAATAAAGATGATATTCTGATTTAACATTAGAATCAGGAGAAAGAGATTAAAAATAATTTTAACAGTAATTAATTTATACACAATACACGCTTTTGTTGTTCCTTTAAAAATACTGAAAAATCTATAATATTTGCTTTTGATGAAATATTTGTAGACTACGAAAGATATTCCAGAACACTTTCGGTTGATAAAGGTACTGAATTTTATAATGAAACATTTGAAGAATTTTGTGATGATAATGAAATAGAAATTGACTCAATAGAGATTGAAAGAAAAGCTATAGTCATGGAAATATTTAATATTTACGTATTTACAGAACAAGGTAAATAAAAATAGTTAAACCTCTTACCAAATTTTATAAATTTTGTTAAATACAATGATCGAAATTGCTCCTGAAGAAGTTCCTAAAAATCAACAAAAGTTGTTAAATAAAAAATGAAAAATAATAATAATAACTCACGTTAACGTTAAAACTAAAATATAAGATTTATTTTTCGAATCGTATAGTTTATGAATTATGGATTTAAAAGGAAAAAGGATTTTAGGAAGTGACTTTAGGAAAATGAATTGCAAAAAACTGACTTTCAAATATAGGGAAGTGGGTTTTTGTTTAATAAAATAATTTTATTTCATTTTCAATAATATTTTATGAATTCCCCATCATATAATGACATTTTTATCAATAATAGTTAGATATTAGTTTAATAATATAATTTAAGTAATTTTTGGAGAGTATTATTAATAATATTAAAATATTATTATCAAATACGAAAAACCTTTAAGCCAGAAAAGGAAGAACAATTTTGCGATCCTAAAATATAAAGAGAAAAGTGGTTGGAAGAATGAATGATATTGAGAGAGATCTCATCAATCATGAGATGAATTTAGGAAGAATGAGATTATCTTTAATCTCGCCAGAGAATGCTGTTTAAGAAGATATTAACTAAGAATTCAAATATATTAGTTTGACTCTTTAGATAAAAATATTTGATTTACTATTTAAATCAAATATCTAAATTGATTTTATTAAATAAATTTATTTGTTTTTGAAAAATATTTTTTATGAACTTTACCATTAATTCAAATTCTTGTTACAATCTTTGCTTGGTTAGTTACAATTGGTGGAGTGGCTGGAGGAGTTGCATCAGCTGTACAAAAGGCTTAAGTATCACAAAATACAGATAGAAAAGAAATAGAAATGGAAATTGATAATCTCAGCAAAGCTGATAACATTATGCGAATACCGTTATCAACTTTCTGAAGTCATAAAATATCCTAATTTTTCCAAAAAATAGGAACTCCACACAGTGTGGTCCAATTGAAGCTTTCTTCGGTGAACTTAGTAGTTTAGTGTACAGAAAAGGTTGTTGAGCCAAATCTATCAAACAATTAAAAACACGTTTGAGGAAGTTTTTAAAAGAAAAGGAAATAATTGGCGTACAACGTGCATATTTTACAATCAATACAAAACTACGATCTGTTGCTGATAATGGACCTTTCAATGAAAACCATTAACATTTTATAGTTTGTTAAATATTGTTCTATAGCAAATATAATAAAAAATTTTATAATTGTGTTTCTGTGATTGATACTTGAGTCTGCAAGTTAGTGCAAATTTTTAGTTGTATTCCATTAAAGGCGCAACTAAAGTGGGTTTATACTTCGACCAAAACGAAGTTTCCAAGAATTTTTCAGTAAATATTAGCAGTTGTAACTTTACATATTTTAAAAGATAAAACTTTTTTTAGGGAAAATAAATGTGGTTTTAATTCAAGAAAAATTTATAAAATATTTTAACAGATATTTTTGAAAAGTTTCGAAAATTATTCATTTTAGATCATAGCCATTTTGCTTTTACACCTAGATTAACTTTGCATTAGGATTATTAAAAAATATAGTATTAGATTTAATATAATATATATTTAATATAATTAACACATGCGACAAAGTGCTTAGCAAATTAAAGCTGTTGAGTTTACAGGTGAAACGATATATGCATCACTTTTTGATTTCGCACAATTTTCTGTTTGTCAATTTATTATTATAAATATGAGGTGGCTAATCAGACCTGAGAGATCTTTTATTATTTATTATAATTATTTGGAAAAGTAATTATGGTAAACATTAAGTATGTGTTAGTTAGAATTTTTAAATATTTAAAAATTATGTATGTAAGAAATTTTAAATGTAAGCTTATTTCTAAAAATTTGGAAAGAGAAACTCAGAGGAAATGGAAGATTTTAAAAAAATAATGAATGGCATCCAACAGAAACAGTTCGATCAGATCAATAACTCCAAGACCTACAGAGACTTAGCGAAGAACAATAGATATCAAAATGTATTGAGACTGAAAGCAAGATATAAGATACGAGCTTTTTTTAAGAGTAATGGTTTGCTTTCAAAATTTTTTTATATCCAATTTTTTTAAATTCCCGTTTTCACTTTGTGTTTTTATTTAGCGTAATTTATTTTTAGTACCCACGGTTAAATTATAATTCAAAAACTAAATGTATTATTAAAACAAGGGTTTTTGAAAAGAGCAGCGGATAATGAATGATGCACTACGCAGGACATCACAATATTTTTTATTTATATTTTATGATAATTATTATTTTTGCGTTATTTTCAATGACAGTCAATAATTGTTCATCTTTAATCATTAGGCTGAAATTTTAAGACCAGATTTACAGGACTATTTTGAATGTTAAGAGTTATCTTTACCTCTTCCGCAGAGCTATTTGAAAACCCAATGGTTTAGAAATATCATTGCAAAATGTTTATCATGAGACCCATAATTTTGTTCTATTATTGTGTGGCCATATGATTTTTTTGTTTGGGTTTTAAAAATTTGATCATTATACTACAATATATTAAATCCAGTATGATACTTTTTTTCCGACTTGAATAAATCTTTTCTAATCATTTGATTACTCTCTCAACTTTCAAACCATCTCTCTTCAACAGAACCAAAAAGATGGTTATACATCTAATGTTGGGGTTTGTGGTAATATTGTGGCCATTAACTTTTGAGAAATGCAAAAAAATAGAAAAGCTTCTTTACTTTATTAGATATGTTTTGTAATTAAACATGTTCCTAAACATTTGTTTACCTGTGAATATTGAAATCGATATCAATGTTAATAAACCAAACAAAACAGTGTTTTGGGCTTAATTAAGGCAATATACCTCCATTAATCAAAAATAATATTTAACCAGGGTGCGAAACAGCAACCTTCATTGATACTTTTTCATTTCCAGTCAACAGTCCCAATGAATAAGGTTTGAAATCCATAATTCTGTTGCGAATATATTTATTTTGTATGTTCAGATTATTTTTGTGGTTTTGGTATCATTGATTATAGTTTTCCATCTGGAAAGGGTTTCACTGGCTGAGAATGGAGACAAATATAAAATATGCTATGAGACTTGCATTAAAAATTGTAAAAGAATTTACAAGCTGGATTGCGTGCTTGGGTGCACTTTTGGGTGCAGAGGGTTACCCATATGAAATCGATGATTTTATTCTCTGAATACAATGAATGAATATAATTCTCTAACTTGGATGAAGAACATCTTAAAAATATTAAAAGTATTTATAAAGTTAAAAGATAAAATATCAGTCTAAAGGAATCTCTAAAAAAGATAATTGAACCCCACAATAAAAAAGTAAAATTATGGGTTTGATGGAGAAACATTTTTGCAAAGATATTTCCAATCCTTCGGTTTTTCAAATAGCTCTTCGGAAAAGGTAAAGATAACATTTAACATTCAAAATAGGCTTGTAAATATGGTCTTAAATTTTCAGCCTACTGATTAAAGATGAACAATTATCGACTATTATTGAAAATAGCGCAAAATAATAATTATTTAAAATATTAATAAAAAAAGTTAATCTCTGCGTACAGTTAAAATTCACAAATTGAAACTAACAATAGTTGGGGAAAATGTAGGGCACCATTCATTAACCGCACTTATTTCAAAAACCCTTGTTTTAATAATATATTTAGTCTTAGAAACTTTGAATTATGATTTCACCTTGAGTAATAAAAAGAAATTATTTTCCCCATAAATTAAATGTTTTAAATGATATAAAAAGACACATTCTAGCCAAATCAATATGTGCAAAGTGCAAAGTGTAAATAACGCAAAGTAAAAATCTGGAATTAAAACCAATATAGTCAAAATATGATTTTGCCAAACAAGTTATTATTCCTACAACAGGACGCATTTCATATACTACTTCCCGTCTCCATACATTCTTTTATCTCCAGTTCCTCGCAACGTATCTGCTTTTCTTAGTGCTATTGACCTTACCAGATTCTTTCTGTCGAATTCCATCCATTAATTTTAAAAAATCTTTCATTTCTTCTACGCGTTCTAATCTTATTATTTCTTTGGTCTTATATTACTATTAAAAATGACAACACAAGAATATAACTATTAAAATTAAACAAAAATTGTGTGAATAAGAAAAAAAACATTAAATATTTAAATATTATATATATATATACATTTTCCTAAGTGCATAATGAGAAATAATTATATTAATTATTTAATATTATTAAAACAATTTGTGTCATTTTTTATAATTATTAACATCCGTACTTCACTATTTAATGAATCTTAATTCTAATTAATTAAATACAATTTTATTATTTTAATAATAGTAAAAATAATATATTTTTAGATAAGAAAATTATTTGAACACTGAGATCCAATTAAAACAGTTTTAAAAATTGCAAAAACTCGATAATATATTTTTTAAAACATTTTAGTATTATTTCACATTATTGGAGACTTTTTTTAATTTTTCAGGTATAAATAGCCCCTTAACTTACGAATTGGATTATTTTTACAAGCTTTATTAAAATCTCTAAAAAAAATACAAAATCAGCTTGTTTAAATTTATCGATTATTTTCACAAAAATACAAACTGAGAAATTAAGAGAGCATTTTATTATAAATCGGTACAACACGGTAAGAGATATATTATTTTCACCTTCGATTAAAAATTAAAGTTACTTAAGAACATGGATATTATTTCTAATTGTTGCCTTTTGTTTAAATTAATATTTTCCTTTGTTTCTTTTTGTGTTGTGTTCCTGTATTATTCGCTCTTTTTGTTGGATTGAAATTCAGAGTTACTCTTTTGTTGATGATCGTATATGGTTTATATTTACTGGCCTAGTGATACGTATATACTTAAAATAAGGGAATCAGAAGTCAAACACAGTTCCCGAAAGCTCATCTTTACAAAACCTCAAACAATTATACAATAGAAAATATTCGTTTTTATAATGAATACAGTGGCATGGAAAATACCAGCTGCACTTTGAAATATAATCTGAAAATTATTCGAAGATTTATTTGTTCCAGTATTTTTCATATTTTTTGATGACGAAAATGCAAGAGGATTCCGGAAGGAGATCCACCGAGTTTGGTATTTCCTAGGTGACCTGCAAACGATCTAGAAAACAACCCGGGGACCGCTTGTTGCTCCTATTGAGACCCTTACATTTATTTATTTTTTATCTATTTCTTTCTATTCTTTTGGTGACTATTCTCTTAACATTTATTTTAGAATTATTTATTTTTTCTATTATTGTTCATTCGTTCTGTTATTGTTTGTGATCATCATTTTTTTTGAGCAAAGTTGTTATTACGACGATAATTGTGGTGTTTTTAATAAAGTTTTATTGTGAGTGTTTTGATTCAGTTCTCAGGGTGCGAAATTATAGTAGAAGTTTTGATTCGGTTAGAGAGCGGATAAGGATTTATTTTGAGGATTTTGATTCCAGTTGAGTTTACCCGAATCACGAGCACAATATTATTAAAGTGAGAAGTTAATGGTAGTCCAGCTAAGATTACTTTGTTAAAGTATAATAGTAACAGTTATAAAAAGTTATCGAGCTTCAAATATGTAATAATGGTTTATTTTGTTAAAATATTTACATTATATTATCATTATGTAAAACTTATCATATAAAGTTTTCCATTGCTTACAGAAACCCTTAGATTCAATCCCCTTAAAGGAATCAGATATTATTAGAGTGGACCTTAATTTGAAACTGAAAGTTGTAAAATATACGAAACAGTGTTAATTGATAAAAAAAATTGACTTGAAATGTTTTTTATTCAAAAATATGGAAACAATATTTTATAATATGGAGTGTTTCAAATTTCCAGACTTTTGTGTGTCATACAAATCATTCTAAGTTGTAACATAAAAACCTTTTATTTTAATCTCCTATTTAATTAAACAAGAGTAAATTTTAAATGTTGAATTTTAAAAATATTTTTATAATATTGGTATTTTTCCACATTTCCTGAAAACACATTAATTGAAAATAATGGTGAAAATAAAAAAATATAGTTTAAATAGAGTACCAATATCTCAAAATAAAAAATCTTCCAAAATAAGAGTCATAGCATTTCCTGGTTTTTGTTTTATTTCTTTTTTTTTTGGTGTCAGATTTTCTATTTCTGCTTCCATTTTTTATTTTTCTTCATCTGATTTTTCAGTTTATTTAGACCTTTGTATTTCTTTCAACTGATATTCCTGCAGAAATTGCACTGAAAATTAAAGCTAAAATGTTTTGTGATTATTAGATTTTATCATCATAAATGACCACCACGATTTTGTTAAAAAAGCATCTTTTAATTATAACTTAGTTAATTTTATTATTTTTATTATTCATCCTTATCATTCCAAAAATTATGGTTCGTGCCTTTGTCAAACTCAACAATTTTATGAAGAAAATGTCTTTATAAACAGTCTTTTTCGAATTCGGAAGCGGAAATTGTAAATCAGAAGGCAATCGTTATTTAAAACAATTAAATATTACAAATATAAATAGAATTATGATTGAATGTAATATTGTAGATGAACATTATTATAATGGTGAAATTCCTAATTTAACATTTAATTTTCAAAGTAATACAGTTAAAAAAAGTTATAACATTTTCAAAAAGCTCAAATTTCCATTTATTATTGCGTAATTTTAAAAATGACAAATGAAATAAAAATGAAAGTAATTGATAAAAAAAATTAATTGGTAGATTTTCAAAATGAATTAATTAGTTTTACAATTCATCTCAAAAATGTTTAATATATTTTTATGATACAAATGGCTGACTTGTATTGTAAATTTTTTTTTATTTTTTAAAGAAATAGAAAATTTAAGATTTTCAAATTCTATAATAAATTTTGTATTTCTTGATAATGAAATTAATAATGGTGAAATATTTGATTGCATACGAAATAAAATTAAAGAAGATGAAAATAAACATAATAAAATAAAAGAGATGTCTAACCTGAAAATATATGCATAGGATATTTTCCATTAAAATTAATGTTCGGATTTTTACAATTTCCTGATAACATTATTAATTATAAAATCCAGGGGAATTTACATTTACAAAAATAAGATATAAATAAAGTAGTTTTTGAAAGAAAAGGAGATACCAAATTGAAATTGATAGATTTAAATTTACTTTTTCCAGAATTAACCTTAAATTCAGAATGAGAACATCTATTATTGAAAAGACTTGAAGATGAAAAACCTATAAATATAGATTTAAATCAAGACATTCGTTTCATGACATTAAATCGAATTCAACAAATTCAAATATTTCGACTGATAGAATAGACAATTTGAAAATAGAAAATTTTATACATGAGAAAACAGTTTTTGAAGATATATAAAAAACTAAAATTTAAATATTTTTAAACTAAATTCATCAGTAAAAGTCAGATATATATTTAGAGGAGAGTTTTAAAAAATCGAACAGCAATTATGACAGAAGTTTCTTATTAATATATGTTCTTGTAGCTATATTAATTTTATGATATGTAAAGGTATTTATTGGGAAGCCTATTATATATCTAAAAAGAAAAGAGTTTATTTAGAAATTTGTTACAATATGGAAATATCAATTATTAAACTGCATTTAATTCGAATAAAACTTTAGAAGATAAAATTTTAACTAATGAAAAAATTAATGAAACTAAGAAAATAATAACTGAATTTTAAGAAAATATTAAAGAATAGTGGTAATCGTAATAAAAAGTGAATCGAGTGTAGAATTGAAAAAAGAGATAACAAAGATTATAAAGATAAACTTTGATTTTTGTACTCAAATTTAAATATTGGATTCTATTTTATTAAAAGTGGTTGATATTAATGTATTTGACATAGGCAAGAAAAAAGAAACATTCAAAAAGTATAACAAATAATTTTATTAATAAAACAAATTTAATTAGTATAAAAAACGAATTAGACTTTCTTTCATTTAATAAATTATCAAAAAGTGAATGGTGAGAGTGTTGAACGAGTTTACAGTTCATGAGTGGAAATAAGATTTCATAAAAACAACAGAAAGGTATATTGAGAAAGTGAGTGGGCAACCATAAGTATTCCAGAATTTAATGGTCCAGAGTGAGACTTGATACTGCTTAACAGCTTTTCATATATGAAACAATTATCTTTCTCAAAAAGTATAGCTGTAAACTTTCTTTTTAAAAAAGCAATTTTAAGAGTGTTACTCCAACGATTTTATTGTTTTCTTTTCACATATTGTCATTATTATTCCTTTTAGAAAGAGAAAACAATAAACAAAGGATTTGTGAAACGAAACACAGAACAACAATCTCAAACTAAAACATGAAAT
>JBBMKC010049528.1:0-17817 GCA_037834085.1 Bipalium vagum | reverse complement strand
CTTTTTGTTTTTGATGAATTTTCGTCTTTAAATAATCGTTTACAAAGTCCAAGGACTTTATGCGCACCCTGTATTATGAAAGATGAATATGATATATTGTTAGTAATCTTTCATTTGAACGAACTTTAAATAGAACTTTAGGAAAGATACCATTTTAGAAAGTAAAGAAACATATCTGGCAGCCTATAATTTATAATTTGTGTTATGCAATAAATTATATTTAATTGAAATGGTTCTGAGTATAAATGGTTTGAGAAATTGATTTCATACATGAAAAACTAATCGTATTGTCTGTACTGAATTAAATTTTGGAACAGCAGTTCTAAAGAAATAAAAGAAACCCAGAAAATTGCTTGCACGGATCCAACTTTCAAAACAATTTGGTTAGCTCACATTCTTCTCCAATGAGAAAATTGCCAATCAGTCTTTTAACTAATTTACAAAACAAAAAATATACTCGATTGTTCCAGCGGTAGTTTCCTATAAAGCTTATTGTATTCGTGTTATATTCCATATTTTTCACAGTAACTTCGTTTGAGAATGTATATTTTTATTTGATTGTTATTTTATTAGGCAACTTCAACTTGTTTATACAAATTATTTTAACATACTTTCAAATAATAATGAAAAATATTAAAATTTGAAAATTTTCAAGATGACGTCATTTCGCAATTAGGACCTGAAAATTATTTTATTTTTAGTTATGTTGGGAAACGGACTTCCTCTAAATTTTTATAAGGTAGAATTTTTTTTAGTGACTGACGAAGTAAAACAGTTAATCGTCAAAATATTTTTATGAAATCAACATTTATTAGTGAGTAGATTGTTTCTTTCGTTTACTATGATGATATCAACAGGATATTTCATTGGGTCCCTCGGAATTTCGGAATTTATAGACGACCCGGAGATCCGCGTTTGACTGTTGTTCATTTATTTTGTTTTATTTTCTCGTTTAACTTTCTAAGTAATAATCTGATTTTTAATTTTTTTTAATTAAAAGTTTGATCCTTTTATTTAATTATTATTAATCAATTATTAAATTAAATAAACGATGATACAAAGACATTGAAAGTGATCTTGTTTGTAATATTAAGTTTTATTCAGACATCGTTTTACTGTGATTTGCGGGTATTGCATTTTTGTTTATGACTATTGTGTTTTGTTGAGTAAAATAAAGATTATTGTGCTTATTTTGATTATTTAATTATTAAGAGTTATTACGATTTATCACTATTGATTTAATTCATACAGCAAATTATATTTGAGGATATATTATGTTTTTTGAAACTTTCTAGCTTCCAAACGATGTATTCAAAGTAAAAAATGTCTAATTCACTAGCAGATTAAGAGAGATTTCTGGAATAATTTGTCCAGGAATATGTTCCTCATCCTTATACACCAGTAAATTATTAATTACCTCTACCTATTCCAATACGGTTTAGTATCCTTACATCTTAAAATCTCAATAAGTATTCAGATTTATTTTTTTGGTAAATTATTGGCAGTAGTTTTACTGATATTAAATGTTTCCGCGGATTTTCTTTGTTTTTCTCCAAAAACGAAATGTTTCGTCAACAATAACTCCATATATTTCTTTGTTTATAACATTTTTCTGTACAAATTAAAATAAGTATAAAAGAACAAAGTTAAAAAATTACAAAATTGTTCCATAGTAATTATTATTGCCACTTTAGACAAATAAAAATGTATTGTGAAATTTACTGATCGAAATATTTATGTTTAATAGTCGCAATGAACAAGTCATTATATATATCGTTTCATATTTGATGTAATTGAAAACCAACCAAAGTACAAAAATAGTGATCAGATTACTGTGTGTGTTAGTGTTTCGAAAATATAAACAGAAGAGTGCTCTTGGCCTGAGTTTAAAGATCTAATGGTTAAATTTTCAAAGTGGAATAATATACCTGTAATCCTGAAAGTTACACAATATGATCTTTTGATTTATTGGGTTTCTTCAATAAGTCAGTGCATTTTATAGCAGTTTAGGCTCCTTTATTTAATATAACAAAATCAACATTAATCTATTATATATTCCCAATTTTAATCAATCACCTACTGCCATCTCTGTAGTAGCTTCATCATTTCTCTTAGATAGAATTCTCTCTGCAAAGAACCTCTCAAGGTGCTCTTTGATAAACCATCATTTTTAAAAGCTTTACTAATCAATGAGTTTTGCAGGGAGAGAAACAAATAGAAATCAGAAAGTGCAAGGTCTGGACTAGTACGCTGAATGTGAAAAACATCTCAACGAGGCTCGAGAGATTTTTGGTGTGTGATCAAACTCATACGTGGCCTTAGGTTCAAAGTTTTTCACTTTTGAAACATTATAAGATCAGGAAAAGTTTAAAAATGAGTGTGAGTATTTAAACATATTTTTGAATTTTTAAATTTTTATAAAGTGTCCTTTTTAAAATTCGATATGAATATTCATTACTTTAATGTATTAGTTAATTTTGAAATATTATTTAATTTTAAAATATCTTTTTTAAAAAATAATAAAAGAGACACTTTATTTAAATTAATTAATTTAAGGAAATTTGTTTAAGTATTTTTATTTGTATTGAAAGAATAAAATTTTTGAAACTGAGTGACTTTATTGAAATAGCTGCTAACAATGAGGGTCAAACTGTACTCATATTTTTGCTTTTAATGTAAATAAACAATGAATTGTAAATTGATGTATAATGTTATGTATTGACACCAAAAAAAACTAAAACTACTACAAAAACATGCATTGACTTACTGAACAACTCAATAGTATTTATTTACTCTATCTTTCCGCCATCGATTTATATCTTTCTATGCCTAAACTTCTATCAACAACCTTTTTCTGTTAACGCTAAACTTTTTTAAAATTACGTACTTTTTTGTTTAAGTTTTATCATTTCAATGAAAATAATATTTTGTTAAGTATTGCTTCAGAACCAAATACTATACCACCTTTGATTGAAAATGAATATTATGAGGAGGCTTATCAGACCTGGGGAATTTTTTTTATTATTTATTTTGATTATTTTAAAATATTCAAAAAGTATGAGTGACATTTTTAAAATTAAAAAAAAGAAATTTGCAGGTCTGAGAAAATTTTTTAAAATATTATTCGTTTTATCACTAATAATCTCTTCAAAAAATGACTTAAAGTTCTGATTATAAACAGATATCAATAAAGCCTACCAGAAAATAACGGATTATTTCAATCAATCAAGAATGTTTGATATAACTGCTACCACCGGTACTAATGAAATTAATAAAATTAACAAATCTGTTAAGATCCTAAAAAGGAATGTAAATAGGTGGAGCTTATTGTTATTTAGGTCTTAACGGTGAAGGCTACTTAATTGGTTGTTCGATATTATTTTTTAAAATTACTGAAAAAACGAATTGATTTTTAAAACTTTTATTTTTATTAAAATAAAGTGTTAAATTACAATACAATGATATCGTCCCTGATTGATATATTAGATTATTATTTAAGGTTATTATTATTATGAAAAATCCTCTCGTTCTTATGCTCAGAGGTCCTCAGCAAAAAAAAAACAATTTATACACCGCCTTACTTAGGATGCGAAATAAAAAAAAAGAAAAAAGCATAAGGAATGGAGATTTAAAAATTATATAATCCTCAGATCCTGGTCTGAGTATTTACTTAGTTAATATTAACAAACTGTGTCTTGTCTAACAAGACACGCCTATTTTAAAAAGAATATTTATCGTTGTCTATATCGTTATAGAGTGTGGATTTTAGCCGTTCCACTTGATTATAGAAATATCGTTGGTTTTAAATAGAGTGTAGGTTGTTCAAGCTTCTTCCTTTTCATTAACTTTGGCAGAAATCACTGTTTGCATAGAATATTTTTATATTTTTGTTAATAATCGCTGATTTAAATTTAAATTCTACTTGTTATTAACTTGTTGGCATTTGTTAAACTTAAAATATAATTTTTTCTAACTTCTTATGATTTTTCTCTTCTTTTATATTATTAAAATTATATATATAATATATTATATTATTAACTTTGCTTGTTTTTCTTAAAATAGTAACTCTGTTGTTTCTTCCAATAATTTCTTTGTTTGATTTATTACTATTTAAAATTTTTTCTTTCTTTTTTGTATTGTAAAAATTTCTAGCTTTTATTTATAGTAGTATTTTGTTGTTGTTTTATTATAAACTGTTCCAGTATCCGACTCTTAGACTTTTAAATATTAATTTATATATTATTAATTATTTATTTATTATTTTATTCATATTTACATATCTTTTTACTATCAAGGACGATTTACAAATTTCTTTATATATATTTACAAAAATTTTTTACCATTGCAAAACAACTAAATGGGAGCGCACGAATAGTAAAGAGAATATTATAAAAATTATTGATCATAACAAAGAATATATTACAACAAACAAATGTTAAAGGTATAGTGTTGTCATATGATCACAAACAAATTTTAAAAGGATTGTTATTATTATCATAGAGTGATGATTGTTGACTGAATCAACTGTTTCGCTGCTGATGTTGCTGATTTGGGTCTCTTGTCCTTTGGGTTGTTGAGCCACTTGTCCTTTCTGTTGAGGAAGATTTTGAAGTCTCCAAAAATCATTCGAAATTGTTATGTTTATTTTTTATTTTGCTTTTAAAAAAATTTGGGAAGAATAATAGTTACATAATATCTTGGTTGTCATCGTTACGCATTAATCACCATTATCTGTTAACCGCTAGTTTCTGAAATGGCGCTTTTTGGTAGATGATAAAGTAAACATTGTACTCATCAACAATGTTTCTGAAAATTAACACACATGGAATGCAATTTACTTAAAATTTATGCAAAACAAAATTTATTATCATCCTTGTTTTAAATTAATTGTCAGGTCTTTTTTTTATTATTTTTCAATTATTTAAAATTGAAAAAAGGCTTAACAGCAGCAGCTGGTACCTGAAAAATATACGACGTGGAAGGTAAGAATTTGTCAAGGAAAACAAACCCCAATGGAGGTTTCGTCTCTTCAAATTGGGAAACATGAGTCTTGAAAATCAAGAAAGTCTAAGCCGGCTATTAGTGGTGAAGAATGAGACATTTCATGATCTGGTAGAGCAGCAGCCTAGTACCAGCACTCGTAAGCTGTCAGAGGTGCTTAGCCATTTCCAAAGCACCATTGTGAGCCATCTGGATAACACGGGCTTTGTATCCATTTCGAGTTCTTCACGACTTGACAAATATTCAAGCCTTGCCTCGAGTCGATCATTTCACAAATTAATCAATAACCACAGATACTATGGTTTTGAAAGAGAGTAATTATAGCAGATGAAAAATTGGTTTTCTTTTGTATTTCCAGTGAAGGAAAGCATTGACTTCAGGCTGATCAGCCAGCTCAGCAAGTTGCTTCGAAAAAAAAGTGATGTTGTATGTTTGGTGGAATTATGAGGGACCTGTACATTGGGAACTTCTCTAGATGGAAAAGCTCTCGATAGTCATCTTGTTGCCGATCAATTACATCGAGTTTATGACGCTTTGAGTACTCGCAAGAAATAAGTCGAAAAAAAACATAATTTTTGTTGTTTTGTAAATAAAATAAAAAAAAGACTTTTACTGATTCTGGTATTAAAATTTTATGTATGGTGATTTAGTCCTTTTCTTGCTCATATGTTATGATGATTAAATCTAATATCTAATCGTTTCAACCAGTAGTAATTCCGTTCCGAGTAATTTTGTCTTGATTATTCATTAGTTTCGTAGTAGGTATCTGTCCTGTAATCTTTTTAGTTTTCTTTGAAATAGCAAATTCCTCTATTCGACGATAAATCCGATTTTGGTAAGTTGACTGAAAAGGAAGATTCTTTACAAGTTCCTTGAGTTTAATAAAATCACAATTACTGAATATCCGTTCTCAAATGCATGTCTAAGTTTAGTATTTTCACTGAACAACTTCTGTTCTTTTAATTGCAGGATTTTAAAAGAACATGCTTTTCTGCCTTTAATATTTTTATTCAATATGATGATCTGTGTTGAAATTTAATTATGAAAAAATTTAATTCATTCAATTGTAGAGATCGTGCAAAGATGCAGCTTGACAGGTACCATAATGGTCAAAGAATCATTCATATAAACACTTGAATCGAACTTTGAATAATTTTTTGAATTTAGAAATTTTGATTTATGATTTTAATTTTTATTTGTATTTTGCTTGTGTGAAATACATGTACATGTATTTTGATATTTCAGTCAAAAACATGGTTTCCCAACCTTTTTGGTATCGCTACCCCATTTTTGAACCAAACAAATGTTGGCGATCCCACTATATGAAATTCAATAACAATTAATTTTACTAATAATTTATTATTAATAACAAAACATTTATTCAATCACCAAATCTTAATGAGACTGTTGATATTGTAACTCATTGACGAGCTTTAAAATACGTGGTTGATTTGTGTTAATGCCAACATCATTTCGGCATTAACATTGAGTCGGTTTCTTGCTTTACTTTTCAATTGCAGAAGTGTTGAAAATCCACTCTCACATATTGAAGCAAATTGAAGTAAAATTCTAAAAGACATCATTGTGACTTTTTGATATGAGTTATACATAGAACACCAGAACTGAGTCAGCAGATTTTCGTCATATAAGTGGCGAGCCGCAGAATCGTTCCTATATTCCAAGAATTCATTTTGCAAATCATCAGGAATACTGGATATATCAACCGAATCAGAAAATGGATATCGTACTAGTAAAGCTTCTTCCGTAGTCAACTCGGGGAAATAATACACAAGCTCATTTTCAAGAGATTAAAGGTGTTTTGTGATCTCTTTTTTTTAATGGACATTGGTTTCGCATTTAAATTCTTCTATTATACTGGATAGTTTTTTGAACATTACCATGTTTCATATATCCATTTTACCTCGCCAGTTTTGCAGTTTGGCTATGAATGTTTTAAGATTGTCTATTATTGAAATTCAATAATAGTTAAATCTCTTCCTTGAAAGGATATGAGTAAGAATAATATGGTGAAATAACAGATGAACAAGGGAATGAGGAGGAATCGGAGATTAAACCAAAAACATGTAGAAAGATTAAAACAACTACGGAGTTGTCAATGATAAAAAGAGTAACTACTATTAGATCGAGCACACAGAAAACAGAAAGTAATACAATAACCATGAGTAGTTAAATGCGTATGACTACAGCGTTGAAATGGAGTACGCTGATCAGGTAGTAGCTTAGAAACTGAAGTTATACAAAGAATACAGTTGAAAGACAAAATTATAACAGTCAATATAATAAAAAATGGAATCAATTACAGGAAAAGAGGAACTATTATGATGAATGTAAGGAAAGGAATCAAAAGAAAAGGATTAAACCGGAAAAAATCAAATGATAGATTAAATGATAGTTAAACAAACGAATAATCATATTATGACAATAAGAATGCGCGGAGGAGCGTTGATAATTATGGTAGTTGTAACGATGTGTTGCAGTGTCAGAATACGTATGCGAAGATGACAAAAAGAAAGGAGAAAATGCGGAACCTTTGATTGTGACCCAATAATATCCATCCCAGTAAACCCTTTTTTTGTTTGTACTTTAATAATAAATATTTTCCAGATTTTATTTTTTTTCAGTAATCTTAACTTTCATTACAAGTAATAAACATATATCTAAAAATTCAGCAATATCTATTAAATCAAAATTTTAATATTGAACTTATGCCATATTTACAGAAAAATTATAAAAGTGGATGAGATTTTGTTATTTTAAAGCGAGACTTTTTAGAGCTACTTTTTCAGGCTAAATTTTTAGATAAACCATTATTTATTTTTTATTTGAACTGTTAATTATAAAAATTTAACCTATTCAACCTAATTGTAACGCAATAATTAACGCAATTTCCAAATATAATCTTGGGAATTACATAATTGAATTGAGTGTTTTCTAAAAATGATTTTCTTGAAAATTGGGAAAGTTTATAGCATATATATTTTGTTTAAAATTGAATTATTAATATAAAATTCAATCTAAAAATACTGTACTGATAGCCGTTTATTAAGATATGAAAATAAATAATAATATTAATATATGGTTTATTTTTGTACTCTTATTTATATTTATTATCAAAGTTGTTTAAAAATTTAAAAGCTTTCATTTATTAATATATCTAATGTTGCATAATGTATAGAATAATGTTAAATATAATAAAATGCATATCCCTTTCATTTCCTATAAATTGTTTCTGTGATTAAATTGTACTTTATAAAATTTTAGCGTATTTATTATTAAATTTTTATGAAAAATTAATATCTTATAAGAATATATTGACATTTAGTATAGAAAATTGATATCTTAAACGAAACATCAAATATTTAGATAATGAACAAAAATTAATTATCTCCTTGATTAAGTTTTATATCTATATTTTGATATCTCGGTTACATTCGTCGTTGAGTGAAGGAAGGACCTGATAAAATAATATTAACCATGAACAAGGATTAAAAAGATATCACTTGACGACGTTGATTGAAAGAGATTTCCTGCTTGAAAACTATCATTTGATTTGACTCCAAAAGAATCTTGATTAGCTCGGTTCGTTGCCATGTCTCCAAATGTCATTTGATTACTTAAGTGTTATGAGGAATATTAATAATTAATAATGGTAATACAAAATCAATAAATATAAGATTAATAAATTAATTGTTAAAAAAAGATTATCTGATTAATAATAATAATAGAAAACAATACTCATTTGAATTTCCAAAAATCGAACTGGTAAATAACCCCGTTCCCTGTTGAACATTATTATTTTGTCCCAGACTGGGTGCTGTACTACCAAAAGATGGACGAGAACCAAATAGAGACGATGGCTGAGCATTGTTCACCTTTGAGTTGTTAGATGAAAACAGGCTACTGGTTTGATTATTGGTTGCAAATAAACTACTTGAATCTTAATTAATTGACTGATTAATAATCAAAAGGTTATTATAATTACTTCCTGTAGTTGTGCTCGTTCTTACCGATGCAAATATATTTGAAGAATTATTTGAAGTCTGACTTCCACCTAATCCGCTGATAAATGAAGAGCTGAACCAAATCAATATGGAATCAGAAATTTATCCTCAATCTTACCCAAAAGAAAAACCTGTTACAAATAATAATAATTGTCAATTATATGAAATAAGAAGTTTTACCAGACGAAGTAGAATTTGTTTTAGTTTGTTCTTGTTGAGAAGCGAATAAATTTGTACTTTCAAAGAGATTTCCGGATTTTGGAGATACGGCATTTTTACCAAAAAAACCCGAGGGCTGACTCGATACTGTGGTATTTCCAAATAATCCACTATTGATGGATTGACTAGATTGGTTTAAACCAACACCTGATTGTGAATTATTTGCTGTTGCTCCTCCACCAAACAATGATGGTGTAACGCCTTGATTTTGACATGAATTAGAGAAAAGCCCACCTCCTGGACTCGAAGTGGTATTTGAAAATAGTCCAGCGCTTCTCTGATTAGATGAAAACAATCCTCCGGTTCCTGAATTCGATGTCGACGTCGAGAAAAGACCGCCAGTTCCAGAATTCGATTTCGAGGTCGAGAAAAGACCGCCAGTTCCAGAATTCGATGTCGAGGTCGAGAAAAGACCACCAGTTCCAGAATTCGATGTCGAGGTCGAGAAAAGACCACCAGTTCCAGAATTCGATGACGAGGTCGAGAAAAGACCGCCAGTTCCAGATTTCGATGTCGAGAAAAGACCAACAGTTCCAGTACTCAACGCTGGATTTGAAATAAATTCATTTGTTGAATTTTGCGGTGCTTTGGTGGTATCTGTTAATAGTCTACTACTTTGATCTGATTTCGTGATATTTCCGAATAAGTTTGATGTAGGCTTGTTCGTTGAAGCAACGCCAAATAATCCAGACTCTGATTTGTTGGTATTATTGGATGACCCGAACAATGTCGAATTGGTTACGGGACTGTTACTAAACAATCCACCAGTTGGTTTATTGGTTACTTCTGAAACATTCTTAGCATTTGTCCCATCACTGACTCCTGATGAACCAAACAACGAAGTGCTATTCAAGCTCGGTGTTGCCGGACTTCCAAATATTCCTCCCTTTTGATTTTGATTGGGAGAAGAAAATAAACCGCTGGAACTCGTCATACTACCAAACAATCCCCCGTTTGGTTTATTTGTACTGAATAGACTTGGGGATTGTGTTGATGAAGATGATACTGCAAACAAATTGGTGGTATTAGATTTATTTTCAGATTCTGAAATAGAAGTGACACTCTGATTTTCACTAGTAGCAGCAAATAATTCAGATTTTTGTATTGGCAAGCTAGTCGATATGGTACAGCTGGTGAACAATCCCTGCACAGACTCACTAGTAGTAGATAATAGTAGATTTTGGTTCAATAATTCTGTGGAAATTGTTGTTTTATCGGAATTGGTAGATTGAATGGAACAAAGTTCATCATCACTTTTTTGTATATTTATTATAGATGGTGAAAACAGTCCTTGAGATGAAGTTACAGGACTTGAAAATAATCCACTATTGGGTTTACTAGAACCAGTTTGTCCAAAGATCCCTGGTTGCTGTTGAAATGAAGATTTTACGGCTGACGTTCCGAAAAATGATTTAGAATTTGCAAATTGTCCACTTATTTGTGAAGATGATGTCGAAAGTACTATACTTGTCGTTATAAGTGTCGGCTTTGAAGCAGAAAGTCCCATTCCAGATTGACTTGTTGCATTATTGTCACCAAAAAGATTACCAGTAATAGTCTTTGAAGATGTACCCAATGGTGATGTATTGATGGTGTCTATTGAAGACCCAAGTAACACATTATTCGTTTGATCTAAGGAATTACTTTCAACTGATCCTGAACCAGGCGTGTTAAGCTTTTTATTTATTGCAGAATTTGAAAATAAGCCTTCACTAAATTTATGAGATGGATTTGATTCTGTAATTGTAGTTTTCGTTGAAATCAAATTTACTGATGCATTGAGTCCTTTGGTATTTTGGATAGCAGTCTGGCAGTCGGGTGACACATTGATTAGAGATTCTGAACTTGAAATTTTTATTATTGTTTGAGCAGCACTAGACATCACAGAATTTGTAACGACTATAACTTTATTTTCTTTAGTTTCAAGAACTTTTTCGGATTTTAATGTATTGGTTACCTGCTGACAATTCCTTTGATCATTTGATCTCTCTGCCAATTCTGCAGGTTTTGCCGTAACACTGAATGAAGATTGTAATGATTGCGAAGCGCTTATCGTACTTGTGGTCCTAGGAAGGCTATTTACAGAACATATAGACGCGTTAGGAATTGAAAAATTAGAATTTTCAATTTTCGAAGTTGAACAAACCTCGGACTTCACGGGAAATGTTGATCTCATCAAATTTTTGTCGTTGTTTTCCGTTGTAAATTTTTGCATATTACTCGACAGACTTGATATAGTTTTCACTGGTCCCTGATGTGATGTTGGAGCAGTAGTGATAAATACTTGTTTTTCTGTGGACTTATTTAAAAATAGTGTAGGTTTCCCTTCGAAATGAATTGAACTTTTATCCTGATTTGTTTGTTCATTTTTCAAAGGACTCTTATAAATGTTTTTATCGACCAATTTAAAACTGGGAGATTGCATTGTATTTTTCACTTCATTATGGATAACATGTTCGCTTGACTTTCTAGGTGCATTTGTGTGCCGTAATTGTGATTTTAATGATTTGTTCACATTAGCAGTCGCGCCAGAAGAATTACATTCTTCTGAATAAAATTTCAATTTTGTCACTGGTCTTTTACACATCAAGGAATATAAATGTTGCTCCATTCTCTGATCTTTAACCTGTGATTTTGCATCTATCAATTTCGTATAATTGTATACGTCATCGAATTCTGGGTTGCTGACTTCTTTCAAATGTTTCTTCAATAAATCGATTTTCGATTTTTCAATGCACATGGATTTACGATAAGCGTTAAGAATTCGACTGACATCGTCCAATTGATATTGATTTCTCAAAACAATTGGTTCGTAATTTCTAAAAATAAGTAATTCAGTATTACTTTTGTATGAGTAAAAAACTATTTAACCTTTCTTTTTCAATCTGATCCAAAGCCTCCTCCAAATCTTTCAAACCACAATTGACTTTTTCTTTCAAATCCACAAGGTTCAGTGCAGTTTTCTTCAATAACGGATTTGCAGTTGGTTTTATGGATTTGTTTTTAACCTTTGATTCTGAAATTGCTGACTGTAGTCTAGAGGTAAATTCCAGTGATATTTCAATATCTTGGAGAAGGGATATTGACTTCAAATTCAAACTGTTGTTGGACTAAACCCATAAAGAAAATATATAAAAAGCTGTCAATCAAAATGTACCGTTTCTATCTTTTTAAGACTGATGTTACATTTTTCTGTATCGCTGAACATTAAAGGTATTTCATATTTCATTGAATCACTGTTGAAAAACTGTTGGGACTTTAAAATATGATTATTAATATTGATTTTAATTTGTGAAAATCTCTCTTCTAAATATTTGACGGCATCCTAAAAATATTTATATCCATAATTCCTGTATAATGAGTTATACCACAAGAACATTGTCAATCATCTCTATTTTCAATGAGCTTTTGTTTCCTTGTGCTTTACCTTCATTGACTACGGTTTTCTGGGTCTTTTTATCCATGACCAACTTATCTGAAAATAATATTTTCAAAATGTATTTATATAATATCATATGTTTTTTCATATATAATATCATATCATAATTACACCAAAATTAAAAACTTATAATTCTTAAAATAATATTAAATATTGATAAGTAAAATACTGAAATTCTCTACTTGGAACTAAAATTGAAATAATTTGTCAGACGTTTCTAAAAGAGAAATCAGATTGATTAGTACCAAATCATAATCTTCTAAATCAGACCAAAAATTTCAACGAAAGAAATCCGATTTCAAGGAAAAATATCGAGCTTTCAATGTCAAAATAATTAGTTAAAAAATGAAAATTTTAATTCGTTACTTAATAAACATCAAAAGTTTAAGTTATGCAAATAATTTTATATTTGTAAGAAATTTCAGATTTCATGAATAATTATTATAATTAAAATAATTAAAATCTAATCATAGTTAACCAAATAATAAATAAATAAATCTAATGAAATCAATCAAAGGTTATCTTGTGACTAAACATAATAAGTATTTTGATAATAATCATATTTTTTTAATCAAGTCTCAGAAACCTGGATAACAAGAAAATTCTTACCTGTTTTCTCACTATCACCAGAACCCTGATTCTGAAAATTATTTATAACAGGTTTATTTGCTTTATGATCTTCCATTTTACAGTTAGCAGAAATTTTATTCGGAAATATATTTTTATTTGTGTTTGGTATAACTGTACTTGTTTCAAATTTTTTGCTCGATGCACTAAATATGCAATTTTCTGCATTAGTTTTCAGACTTGAAGTAATTTGAATGTTTTTTTCAGACTGCTCGGATTTTGATAAGCTTACACCAGAAACGTTTTCTAACTGTTCTGCTTCTGATAAACTACTTTGGTTAGATCTATTATCAATGGTTTTGGATGCAGAAGGATTTATTTTATTACCAATGTCTGAATTTTTTAATGCAAACAAGTTTGATTTTTGAATATTTTCAACCTTGATTGAATCAAATAGTTTTGATTTAACATTACACTGCGAATTCAATGATCCAAATAAGTTAAACTTAGAATCACTCGCTGTATTGACGGAGTCGAAAAGATTCGGTCTCAGATTACTTTCAGTTGTCTGTGTTCCAAATAAATTTGGTTTTGAATCACTTTCAGTTGTCTGTGTTCCAAAAAAATTTGGTTTAGAGTCACTTTCAGTTTTCTGTGTTCCAAATAAAGTTGGTTTTGAATCACTTTCAGTTGTCTGTGTTCCAAAAAAATTTGGTTTAGAGTCACTTTCAGTTTTCTGTGTTCCAAATAAAGTTGGTTTTGAATCACTTTCAGTTGTCTGTGTTCCGAATAACTTTGGCTTAAAATCACTCACTGCATTGGCAGAGCCAAATATGTTTGTTGTAGAAGTCACTGTATTGGTTGAAGCGAACATATTTGTTTTTAAAGGATTCATTGGATTTTCATTTGGAGATCCAAATAAATTAGTTTTTGCCAAATTTGTATTGTTTGTAGTTCCAAACAAATTTGGTCTTGCAGAAATAACAATTTCCGTTTTTTCTTGTTTTGTCGTAATATTGTTTAAACTTTGCTGACTCTTGTCCACAACTTCGACACTTTGTTTAGTTTTTTCAAAATCATTTTTATGTAACACATTGGATAGACCAGTATCAGAATTTTCAACATGAAAATCGTTACCTATAACTGTTTCATTTGAAATCAATTTACTCTCTGGAACTAGAATTAATAAAGTAAAATGTGACTAAAATAAAAATTTCTAATAAACTTTTTATTTTGTGTTTTTTCTCTAATGTCTTGGTTATATGGACTAAATAAATTCCGAACAAATTTCCATTGCTCATATTAATAAGAAGCATAGGGTATGACAATAAATTTTTAGTCACAGGAGAAATGAATGTTTTTTCAGAAGTGAAATCACAAGACAACCCAACAACATTACCCTCGATCGGCAAGCAATATGTACTGAGCATTTCCAACTGAATTAGAAAATAAAATAATTACATATAACAATTTAATACATTTGAATCCTTATCATATCCATAGATTACAGCACTCTCACAGCTATTATTTGCTAGGACAATCAAATTCCAATCCATGATATGTAGAAAATACAAGCGAGCAAGAGGTCCGGGATTGGGATTAATACAGTCATTAGAACTTGCAACATTAGATAACACTTGAATATTTGATTTCTTAATGAATTTATTGACCATATGTATATAAAAATAATAAATATTACAATTCCAAAACTACAGGTATATATTTTAAATTTTTCGGTATCTTGAGTCTGTCCACGGAATCCAATAATATAATTGTAGGTGGAGTACCAATATATATCAATTGGAATCAGATCGAAATTCACTAAAAATCAAATATAATAAATTTGGTTGAAATGGTGAATAAAAAGAAAAATTATTATCGGAAACAAGCATTAATTATATATATTGTTAAAATTAATTATTGAAGTGTAATAAAAAATTATACAAGACAAGTTACTTAATAAAAAATGTGTAATTGACAAAAAGCTTTAAAAATTTCTTATAATCAAAGATAAAGTTATATATTCCAGTCAAACAAATACCTTTGAATTCATTAGAAACATTTATCATTTCTGTAGATCTTTTCTCCACCATCATGTTGTCATATTGATTGATAATAAAATTTCCGTTTGTTCCACTTTTCATTATTACTGAAAACTGTTTACCCTTTGGACTCCATGATGCTTAATTATATTTATTTAATGCTATCAAATATCTATCAAAATTTACCACAGAAACTGTTTGTTTTTGAATTAATGATTAATAATTCACCACTTTTGACTGAGCACAAGTTGACTGTGTCATTTAACACTATTAACAGTAATTTGCTTTCAGTTGGATGCCATTTCAAGTCATTCAATTTAAAAGGTGAATTTGGTTGGAAAGTACACAAAATAGTTTCATGTTGCTATTGTAAAATTTATTACTGAATCTAATAAAAATAATTTACCTTTTGTACTGTTTTATTAACATCGATTATTTTTATGGCTTTCACATCCCCAACATCGTCTGAACTTGTTATTAATAGTAATGAACCATCACAGTTAAATTCAAGCCAGGAAAATTCTTCAGAGTCATATATTTTTAAAATTGATTTCTGGTCAATTAATTTGTCTTTTCTAGCAGTTGACTCTTCGCTGCACTTTTCATAATGATTTAAATCATAAATGTATATACCTAATTATTATTAAACAAAATTTAAATGTTAACCACAACGTATACCCTTTTCTGCAGCAGAAGCAAGCAATCCCGAATGCGAATCAATTGTGTTATACCTCTGATTATTGCAAATATTAGTTTTGCTTGTCTTAAATGGATGAATAGACTGTAAATTTAAGATCTCATCTGACATTTCTCAAAAATTGAATTTTTGCAAAAAATAATTATTCAAACAAAGAACCTAAAAATAACTTACCATCATTATTTGATTTTTTTATAGTATTATTTTGAATTGATTTGAAATTAAAAACACATTGAGATAAATATAATTTTTACTAAAATGGCTTTTCAGGACTTTTAAAATACTGAAGTGATAACAAATTTGAAAAATAATATTTCCAAAATAAATTATAACAAATATTCTAATGTAGTTATTAAGTTAATTAATAATTTGTATAATGACTTAATGTTAATTTCAAAATAATATATCTTGATAAATTACAAATAAATATCTTGAAATCATAGAAAAAAAATTATTTTGAAAAATAAGTCATTTAATGTTTAATAATAGAGTAATATTTAACGTTTGTTTTATTAGAAGTTTAAATATGTTGGGTAATTGGAAATATTCTAAAAAAAGAATCTTTAAGTTTTTTAGTTTCAGTTTCTCTTTAACCCATTTCATTCCAGATTCAAGAGGACAAAAATTTGATTTACTTAGTGTAAAATAGTTTTGATATATGACCTATTAAGACTGAATAAGTTTCCAAAAATTAAAAAAAGATTTACTCAGATTTTAGGACTAGTCCCATTTGGGGATCATGGAATGTAGGCGTATCATTTATAAATTTTTATATTCAAATTAGAAAACATTTATTCAAAACCTCATCATAATAATATTTTTACAATTAGAAAATTAATAAATAAAATCACATGTTTTAGTTAATTTTATTTAGAGTGGTGTACCTCAAAACACTGTACACGAAATTTACAAATAAATCAAAGACAAAAAATTTACCTTAAGTTATAAATTCGAAGATTAGAAAATAGTACAAATTTGAGATGAAATTTAGAAGAAAAAATATGCAAAGTAAAAGTCTATCAATGCGCAATTTAAATATAATATATCTGCAGTGATTTAAATTAATTTATATTTCGTAAAATCTTCAAATAAAGTGTAAATCTCACTCTAAATGAACAACCCCAAATGAAATTTATTAATTACAAAAAAAGTAAGAATAATTTTAGTTTTTACTTTTTAAAAATATTTATTTATGTGTGGAGACTACGACCAAACAAGACTCCAAAAACACAATCAGCACCCAATTCGTGAACTTATCGATAAACCTTTTGTGCTTATACCTTTGTGATTACCACACAACACTTTATACCTTTGTTTGTGATTATCAACAACATTTTCCAACTTTGTGATTTCATAAAAGTGCATGTAACTTTATTTATTTTTGTGTAAAATATATTTGTTGTAAGAAATTGTTTTAATGTTAACAATTCTGACCGAAAAAGTATTTAAAATATGAATGATTAAAATAATTAAATAAATTAAATAATAATAAATTAATAATTTAAAAAATATAATAATATTATTAGGTTTACCATAAAGAATTTAGTAGTAACATCAAGTTACTAAAAATAAATAATTTGGGAAAAATTTTTAAAATAATGTTAAAAATGGTAATAAATAATTGAATTAAAATAAAAATAGTAAAAAATAATTACTATAATTATAATTAAAAGAAAAATATTAATATAAATAAACAAGAAATTTTAAATAAAATGGCCAAAAAATTTTTGATCATTACTTGGGATTAAAATTGAAAGCAAACTGAGCCTATTGGGATTACCATTAAATTAGTTTTCAAAAACAAAAATTAAAAGCAAACTGAGCCTACTG
>JBBMKC010049417.1:0-17820 GCA_037834085.1 Bipalium vagum | reverse complement strand
GTTGATTTTCCATACAAAAATTATCTTGAAAATATTTACATATCATCGTACGGATAATTATTGGAGTATATGTATTTATAAATTAAAAAGATGGATATATTGTTATATTACTTATATATAAATATTAATAACTTTGATAGCTTCTACATACAAAAAAAACATGCATTTTCTTAGTGCGGCAATAATTAGTTGGAGCACTGCATTTAATATTTGAAAAGTAATTGATAAAAGTAATTATAAATAAGCTTATAATTTATTAATAAATTAATAATATTTGCAGGTACCTTTTAGTAAAAATGAGATATTCGGGGAATTGAAATATAATAGTGATAGTCAGACTATTCCAGTAAAAAGCCTTAACCTTCAGATCATCAAATGTTTGAATTAATGGCTTATTTTCTTAAAGGAAATTGAATAACAATCAATGATATCAAAGTGACCTAAAGATTCCCATTGGTTACAAAAAAGAACTATTTATGTGCCGCGGAGTTAATACATAAATTTATTTGAATTATATTATACCTTATACTTTACACTAAGAAGAAAAAGTATATATATTTTACATCTGTTAAGGTTCTTTCTTACACACAAAAAATAAAAATAAAATAACAAATAGCATTTTATGTACAGTCTTTCGTTAAGGATAACAAAAGGTTTTTTGATTTGAGTCTACATAAAGCGACCACGAGCATAAGATGTCTAAGATATCTGAATTTTAATAAAAAAGTAATTTTATTTTTGAAAAAAACTAATAATTTACATTCAACATTATATGCTATCTTAACAATCAGGTAGTCCGGTTAGGTATAAAAATTCAATCATAAAAAAGAATTTTAAAATATCTCCCTATTTTGGTAAGCACAGCAAGTCGGATCAAAATGAATGCATTTTGATCATTTTATTTGCTGTTTTCTTGCAGACTCGGGGAAATTAATTACAATTATAATTTTCTTCGAATTAAGAAATTTTCATTGTTTAAGAAGTGATAAAAATATTATTTTTTTGTTAATCAAGTCAAAATTTTATTTTTCTTACAGGCGTTGTCAAAAAAAATTTTCTTCGATGGAAAAAAATGAAAAATAATAAATTTTCTTAAATTAAATGGTTGTCTGGTTAATTAATATGTTTTATTTTCTTTATTACAGGATATTAATTAATTTGTCTAAGATTATTTATCGAAATATTAAAATGATAATTATTATTAAAATTATTAAAATATAAATAATAAAAAGAAAAATAAATAAATAAAATAATAAAATTACATATTTAGATAAATAATAATTTTCATTTTTTTTATGTACAACTAAATTTGATTTGATCAGTTAATATGTATTTATCGATCTTAACTAATCAAATTAGTATTGACATACTCAATAATTAATAATGATTTCTAATTTTCTAAATAAAAATAAAAAATATTGTTTTTAAATATTTTTTAATAGCAATATTTGTAACTCAACACAGTTAAAATAGGAAAAAAATTGATTAATTGAAAAAAGTTTTGATTTTTATTATTTTTTAATATTAAAATTTTTTAATTATCATTTTTTATTAAATAAGAAAATTTTAAAGTTTTTTCTGCAAAATTATAAGAATTAAAAAATTAATTAGAAAAAATTTCTAATTTATTATCAAAATTAAGTGGTATTTGAATCCCTGCTTAAGATAAATTTGTTGAATAATTTAATTTTGTAGGACTTTGCAATAAGACACTTAATTCTGTACTTCAAAAATTTTATTATAAATTATAAGACAATTACAATGCCAATCTTTACTGGAATACCTATTTTGTTTTGCCAATTTTTTCTCTCAATACTTCAAGTTGAGGTTTTATTCATTTATGTTCTCAATTTATCAAAAATAAATTTTTTTGAAAACTGATCGTTTTTAATGACGAATATCTTCATTTCTCTAAGAAAAACGATCCTAATTGTTTTTGATATATCATTGATTGCTTAATTAGTCTACGATTTCTTTAGCTCTAATTTCTGTAAATTCCACAAATAAAATATATGTCAAATAATATTACGTATAACCAATATACACTCTGTGTACCCTTTAACATTGATATATGTGTATGCATATGGTGTTTATTATGTTTGCAAAAAATTTCATTTTAAATATGTTAACAAACAACAAAATATGTAATACTCTTTGGGATAACATTTATTTTAAAGAAAATTACAATATTTAATTATTCAACCTGAAGCCCCTTTTCAGTTAGAAAATGTTTTAATTTTGACACTTCATGCTTGCTAACTAATTCCAATATTTAGCTTATTATGAAGATGAATATTTCTGTTCTTAGGCTCAGTTATCGTAGAAGATTTGACTCTGTGTGCAATGTATACCTAGAAAAATTTTAGAGGCGAACGAAATGAACACTTTATTGAATTTAGTCTTCCAATTTATCGATTAAGCAAATTCCTAAATACGTATTAGGCTACCTTGTGTCTATCAAGTTTCTCTATTCAAATTGTGCGTCTGTGCATACCTTGTTAAATACTTACGACACCTTGTTACAATAAGAATGGAATTCCTAACAGAAATTGCTCTTTTACAAAATATATAATCTTGTTAACCTAGTAAAAAGCGATTTGGATGAGGTCAATTAAGGTTTAAATAAGTGAAACTCTGGCTCTCAAATGATAATGTAATAACTGCTTAGAGTCTTGGATAATTCAAGGGAACCATATCGAATTGACAACTTGATTGATTCTTCGGCAGAGGAATTCTCAACCATGGTTGTATAGATTGGAAGCCAAATTATACATTTTTCTGCAGATAATAGAAATGGAAACTTTTCTGCTACATAATTTTTGTTTGATTTTTCTCTTATTTAATTTATAATAACCACCTAACAATCTGTATGAGGCAAAACGATTGTTCCTTACCGTTCTGACCAACATGTGATCATCTCTATTACATGTGTCTCCTTCCATTTCTTCCAAAAAGACGGTACATCTGGATCGCCCAACTCGTTGTACTACCCAAATCAGCGACAAACCAGCTTCTAATTATCCAATAATAATACCTCTCTAATTTCATGTCTGGCGCTCATTGTAAATTTTAAAATTAATTATTCTATTTTTTCATTCATTCGATTAACAACTATTGACTAATTGTACTGGAAGTGATTATTGATCATTTTTTTGATTATTAATTTGTTTTGATTTTGAGTAATTGTTCTGTTTAAATAAAGTTTTTGTGTTTTTATCTTGTTTAATTCTACAGTAGCTTACCAATATCATAGAAGTTAGGTTTAAAGTGACACCATAAGATTTTTATTTATTCCGATCATAGAATTCTATTTATGGAAAGAATTTCAGTTCTTTAGAGGATTGCCAAAAGCACCTATATGGGTTTATCAATCTAAAACCAGAGAAATTCTGGAAGGATTTGATTTTCAAATTACCGAAAATATGGCGAAAATTCGTTGATTCAAATGGTGCATATAATGTTGAATAACATTTTTTATAATAATACAAAATCGACTTTGAATTTTTCTTTAAAATACGAAGAATTTTTACCAAACCCAATATGATCATTTGTTATTTAATAATATAAAATTTTTTATTTCTTTATTTTATAAAATATATTGAAGCAAATGGAAAATCAAAATTTTTTAATTAGATTCTATTGTTCGAAGAAATAATTTTATAGATGTCCTCAAAATTGATAAATAAAATAATTTTAAAGTCTATAAAAATGAAAATATTTTTCTTATTAATCTTCATTTTTTGTATTTTTCTAAATCTATATAAGTAATAGGATAATATATTCGAAATAATTAATAATTTTTGAAAAAAATAATTATAATTTTCTCACAATTTTCATAACGTAATGGACGAAAATTCAGACAAAAGTCTTTTGAAAAACAAAAACTCAAACAAATATTTATCTTATTCCATTCAGTTTTGACACTAGTGACACATGGATTTCACTGATTCAAGTCAAGACTAATTTTAATTAATTAATATTGGAGAAGCAGAAATGGCATTAAGGACTTAGGATACCAGACAATCATTATTCTCATATTTAAAGAATATAAGATACTTTTATAAAAAGTGAAATCTAATTTGAAACTAATCAGATTTAGAATGACAAGACTTTCCATTTTTACAATTTAATTCATTTTTTTCTAAATGAATTTCATTATATCCTACTAAAAAAAATTATTTATATTTTTGTCTGTTTATATTGATTATATTGAAAATGTTATTTTAATATTAAAATAAGTTAGAGTAAGATTTAAGAAATGACGTTTCAGTTATTTTGCATAAATTTTATCGTAATAAATAATTGATCAACATGATTTTGGGACAAGCATTGTAAACTTTTCAAGAACTCAAGGTACTCAACGGAATTGTGTATATCTGGATGACATACTGGTGTTCACCGATAACATTGAAAATCATTTTAAATTTTTGAATTACATAATTGGAAGCATTGAGAAAGCGGGTCTTCGCATAAATCCAGAAAAGTGTCGTCTTTTGAGAAGTTATATTAAATTTTTGGGCCACATTATCAGCAAAGACGGAGATAGAGCGGACCCTATGAAGATGGAAGCAATTAAATCGTTTGAAAGGTTAAAATGTGTAATGCTTTTTAGGAATCTGTAACCATTACAGAAGACTCATAAAAGGATACTCACAGAAAGCAAGGGCACTAGAAACAATGTGTGGGAAAACAACTGGGAAGTTGATCTGGTCAGATAATTGTGAAAAGGCATTTGTAGAGATGAAAGAAGCACTTACACTTTTCCCGATTTCACCAAGGAATTCATTTTGGATACAGATACCAGTTTTGATACTATTGGAGCCGTGTTAGAGCAAAAAGACGAAAACAGAAGGGAAAGAGTAATAGCCTATGGATCTCATT
Source organism: Bipalium vagum (assembly GCA_037834085.1). Classification (NCBI taxonomy): domain Eukaryota; kingdom Metazoa; phylum Platyhelminthes; order Tricladida; family Geoplanidae; genus Bipalium; species Bipalium vagum. The sequence goes on along the minus strand of JBBMKC010049417.1, from coordinate 12,939 downwards.
CTATATATTCTCACTAGAAGGAATATTACATAACAAGGAAGGAACTACTTGAAATTTATTACTTCTGCAATCACTTAAATTACTATTTATGGAAAAAGATTCACTCTTAGAAGAGATCACAAAGCTATTTTAACATTTATGCTGACAACAAAGAAGCCAATTACAACACAGTTCCAGATATGGATAAACTACTTGAGTAGTTTAGATATAAATTTGAATATCGAAAAGGCTCAGAACATTCTAACGCTGACATGTTGTCGAGAATATCCCGTGATACCTGTGCACAGTGCCTTATGTCACACACAGATTCTAAATCTGGAAAGATGATAACGATAATTTTAAATATACTGAGTGAAGATAGAGGAGAACAGTGGCAAAAGGATAATATCGAAATTCGTAAATTTAAAAATATATTAAGAATAAAGAAAAAGACTTCATATTGGTAATTAATATTGATAATTACGAAGAACAATAAAATATGAATTCCGCACGAAAAGAAACAAGAATTCATCATGCATACGCACAAAGTGCTGTGGGAACAGAGAAAGTGAATAAATACATTTCGCAAGATTTTGACATGGTAGGATTAGGCAGTGCGGTAGCAGAAATCACAAGACAGTGCGAGACATGTCAACGAGTCGAGACGGTTACAACAAATATGAAGGAAGAACCTATGAAGAGAAGGCATACGTAGATAAAAGAAGACCATTAAAAGAAACATTCCATAAAAAGAAATACATTGTGGCAATCATTGATCATTTTAGTAAATACGTAGTACTTTCAGCCGTTGCAAGACAGGACCATAATACCGTCGTCAAGTTATTCCAAAAAATTTGATCTTAAAGTCTGGTACACAGATTTTGAAAAATTTTTTGAGTCCCAAGAATTTAAATTTTTGGCAGGGGATATAGGAGCAGACTTGCTATTCTCTAGCCCATATCATCACAATACAAATGGAATCGTTGAACGACAATTTTGAACCATAAGAGAGTATATAAATGCAATCTTAAAGGATAGAAAGAACACCGATTGAGCTGAAATTTTACCAGAAATTGAATATAGTTTAAATGCATGGGTACAAAAAGCAATTTGAATGAGTCCAGCGGAATAATTTTAGGTCGGAAAATAAATCGAGAAAGATGGTTCAATGGGAATCAAATATCTAAAAAAGAAGCCATTCTGAAAATCACAAAAGAATCAAAAGAGTTGAGTAGCCAGAAAACTAGAAGGGAGTTTACGATCGGAGAAAGCATCATGTTAGAAAAGGAAGTCGAACCAAAGATCAAGGTCAATACGAGGGAAGAAGATCCACGACAGATACTAGAGATGACAGATTTGAATGGTAAGAAAATCACCAGAAACATCAAAAAGATGAAGAGGGGGTTTTGAGGATTTCAAAATCAAAACTAATTTAAGAATATATTAGAAGAGAAATTAGAATATATTCGTAGAGAAATGATATAAGATTATTATAAGTAAAAATATTGATTAATAAATAATATTGTTTAAACAATAAATTGTTTATCTGAACTCAAAAATTAAAATAGAATTTTTATGTCAATCAATGAAACCTATACAATAAGTTTTTATTTTTATTAGAAAACTGGTTGTGATCTTAATTTCTGTTTCAAGATCAAATAATTTTTACAGTGATAGGGATAGCTTCATTAAGTTATAATATAAATTTATAATATAACAAAGAAATAAAATGACTTCACAAGTTATTTGACAGAAAAATTAATTTGATTTTCTCAAGTTTTCATAAAACAATTAAAATCATTTTCATTTTTCTCATTGATTGTACTTGAAGACTATTAAAATATTATTTCATTTCATTAATAATCTAATAATCTATCTAAATCTCTTTCAATTAAGAATCAAAGATTCTCTTTGTTCTTTATAATTATAACAAATCATGTCTTGTCATAGAAACCATATTTTTCACCAATATTTTTATATATTATGTTTGTGCATTGAAAGTGAGCCTTTTTTACAATATTTTTTCTTTATTTAAAAAATAATATAAATATTAAGCAAACATAAAACTAATTTATTATTCAAAATATTTTTCCATGGTTAATAATAACTTTCCATTTTTCAGAAAGCTGATGAATTCTTAGATAAAGGAAATCGACATCTTTGGTGACTGTCAGATCTGTGATCTATTTTTCAGCTTCTTCGAAGGATTGGAAGTGCTTCTCGGAAAGTGAGTGTGTCATCGACCAAAACTAAAAGTGGTCAGAAGAGACACAGTCTGGTGAATAAGCCCCAATCGAAGCAACTCTAACGTTTCCTGGAATGGTTTGTTGACGTGTGACCGAGCGATGTCATGCAGCAAAATTAATTTATTAATTTATCATATTCTGCTTTTTTTTCGAACAATGCCTGGTTCAGGTATATTAATTGTTCTCGGTACTACACAACTCTATCCGTTTCACCTTGCTTTATCAACTCATGATGGATCACACTCTTTTGGTTCATCCAAATGCTTCAGAGAGCCTTTTTTCCATGGATGTCCCTCTTGGGTGTTGCTATGGAGGGCTGTCTGGGATCTCAATTTGTTTGTCTGTGTTTATGGTTTTTGAAAGAAATTCGCTTTTCGACACCCGTAATAATTCTGTGCAAGAAACGTTTCCAGTTATGTCGTACAAGCAAACTTTCATTTGTGATTTTACTTTTTTCCATGTCTTTCACCTTCAGCTCATGTAGTACCCATCTTTCTACTTTTTATACTTTTCTCATTGCTTTTAGACGTCGGTCAATTGACGATGAGAAGCATTTAATGATTTAGAAAGATTAATTTGAGTTTGGCACAGATTTTCAGCCACCAAAGCTTTTATGTCTTAATCTTCAAACACTTTCGTTTGTCTTTGACACTCTTTATCTTCCACTCTTTCCATTAGATTTTATAGATTAATTTTGAAAAATGCGAAAACAAAATATATTCAAATAGTTTAAACAAATGAATACATTTTCTTTGTTACAGCTATTTTAAAAAGACCTCATTTTCAATGCATATACTTAATATATTACACTAATTAATAATATTAAGATTGCTAAGATAGTATTGAAAAAAAAAAGATGTTTAATTTTATCAAAATATTTTATATATATATATATATATATATTTATTTATTTAAATATTTAAAAAGTTAACAATATTGTTTTTGAAAAAAACCTCTTCTAAGTCAGTTTTAATTCTGTACGTTAACAAAAGTATTATGAACTTTAGATATATATATGTGTAAGTGACAGCCTAAAGATTTCCAACATGATTTTGTAGGTGATTATTATTCTTTTCCCATAAACAAATCAAACTCTGTTATGGCTTGTTCTTCTTGAAATTAAAAGTTGATATAGAAAATTATTATTTAATACAATTATTTATTGATTACTAATAATATTGATTATTAATAACTCGCTTTTGCTGAAAAATTAAAAAAATAAATGAAAAGAACCTTTTTACTCTTATGCTAAATGATACTCGAAAAAAAATCGGTTCGGTATTTTTCAAAAAACAAAGAAATTTTTAGTCTTTTCGATAAATTTGCAATGTTTTCATTATATTGAATAACTGTTATCAAAAACAATTCAAAGGATCAAATAGTAGGTAAAGATTTTTCACACTGTAGGAATAAAAACATCAATATAAAATGATGAATTTTTATTAATATCTTTAATCACAATATCAAATTATTTCATGTTTCTCAATCATATAAGTTTATTATACATTTTAATATTTTAATTGCTTTAAAAATCGAACATTCGTTATTGAGCACGATATAATAATTTCCCCATTTCTTTCAGATTATTTGTCAGTAAAAAAGTATTTGTTTAATTGCACAGAAATGCAATTTAATTTTAATCAATTCAACACAAAAATCCATCTTAATGATAAAATATCAATGCTTTCATTGAATTTATTTTGTTTTAATTTTGAATGTCAATGAGAATTAAAAGGATTCGTTCGTTTTAATTATTTAATTTAAAATTCTTTTTAATAAATAAATTATCAAATTTTAATGAAAATATTTCTCTCAGTTAAAGAGGTTAAATTATTTATTTCCAAAATTATTTGACTGAAACACTATGGAAATAACGACTTCTGTAGCCTAGAAATTCAGTCATCAGAAATGAAATTAGAGACAACATCTCCATTGTATGGACTTCATGTCTAAAGAGATTAAATATTTAGCAATACACCATAACAATTTGGTTTGGATACAATTTAAAGTCAAATATTAAAAAATAATGAAAATGTAAAAGTTTATTCAACTTTCTCACGTTCCAAATGTGAATTAATTATTTAATCATTATTTTTTTACTATTAGGTTGTCTAGTATGAAATTACGGATCTTTTATATTAATTTTCAAATTAAAGTTAATCACAAATGTTAACAAAAAATTGTTTGTTTATATGTACCAAATTCAAGAGTAACTTTCAAACATTGATATAAATATAAAAGTAAGCATATTAATTTAAAGTAAAAGTTTTTTATCGTTCTTTACTAGGCATGGTTGATCAACAAATTCGAGGATGCATATTATACGAGTTCAAACTTAACCACAATGCAGCAGAAGCAACTCGAAACATTAATGCTGCATGGGGTGAAGGTAGTATAAGCGAATGAACAACACAGATATTGTTCAAAAATTTCGAGACGGGGACCTTAGTCTCTAAAACCAACACCGCAGAAGACCCAAGACCCTCTTAAATGAAGCCCAATTGAAGTCAGCTGTCGAAGAAAATACTCGAAAAAATGTGAGAGAACTTGCTCAAGTTCTCAATATGTCCAAATTAACAATTTCCACCCATCTTAAAGAGATTGGTAAGGTTAAGAAGCTTGATTCACGGATTCCCCATGATTTAACAAAAAATAAACAAAAATATCGATTGCAAATCTGTTCGCCATTAATAAATCGGAACAAAATTGATCCCTTTTTGTCTCATGTTATAACATGCAATAAAAAGGGGATTGTGTACAACAATTGTAGACGATCAGCGCAATGCTTAAATGAGAAGCCGAAAACCATGTCTAAACCAAGACTTCACCCCAAGAAGACTATGATAACTGTGTGGTGATCTGAGGATGGCCTACTACATTACAATTTCTTGAAATCAGGTGAAACAATTACCTCACAGTCACTGTCAAGAAATTGAGGCTATGCACACAAAGCTAAATCAAAAACAACCAGGTCTTGTAAACCGAAAGGGGCCGATCTTGCTTCAGGATAATGCAAGACCACATGTTTCTAAAGTGACTTTACAACAATTACATGACTTACAGTACGAAGTTTTGCCTCATCGAGCTTATTCCACAGATCTGTCACCTACAGATTACCATCTGTTCAAGCATATGGATGCATTTCTGGCTAATAAATTTTTCCAGGACCAAGGTTCCATCAAAAAGGACATCGCTCAATATTTCGATTCAAGAAGTTCGGAGTTTTACCAAAAGGTAATTAAACAGTTATTATCCCTATGGCAACAGTGTGTCAAAAGCGATGGGAAATATTTTAATTAATAAAATTTATTTACAAGCTGTTTTTGACTTTTTTAAAATAATATTGAAAATCCGCAATTTCATACTGGACAACCTAATAAATAAAAATTATTATTATGATTTTTGTATTATAATATGATTAATGTACAAATGACTAAACGAATATAAATGAAGACCAAATTAAAAAAAATAATTTCTGCAAAAAAATGGTCTCTAATTTTAGTTCTTTCTATAGCATCATTATTGAGAAATATTTCCAATAATTTAATTTTATTATTTTGATTTAATTTTTTCATTAATAATTCTAATGGCAGTTTTATGTGGAAAAATAATGTGACATAAGATAAAAAATAATATATTTTCGTTTTCATGCTTAAATATTGGATCAGCTTTGTTTCATAAAACACATCCGAATGTAATAAGCTTTTAAATCTCCAAAAATAAGTAATAAAATAACTAATCAAATGACAGCTGGTTTCTATTATGAGGTGTCTTATATATTTTTCAAAGGAAAAGTCGCTTTTATAATCAAAATTTTTAAAAGATAAATTAAAAAATATTATCATTTTAATAAAAAAATTAAAAACTACAAAAATAAATAAATATTTCACCTAAAAAATACTCAACATTATTTATAATCACTCGTAAGAGTTCAGGAACTAATTTAAAATCAAAAATTCAGATAATATTGGATCCAAATTTTAAACCCATTTATGAGTAAAATATAAAGACATTATAAATATAATTTGAACTACCATACACAGAAAAAATCAAAGGAGCATTTAAATAAATTACAATTAATTAATAATCAAATAATTTTTTGATAAACTACCCTAAAATACAACATTATATGAAAACAGAAATTTAAATAATGGAAAAGTTAAACATATTACTAAATGTTATGGCTATGAGATGAATAACTTTTTAGAATCAAAACATGAATTAATCAAATCTAGTTAAAAAGTAAAATCTCTAAATGAATGACACGTAGAAAATGTAAAAGAAGAGCTTAATTTATTACTAAAGTTAATAAAATTATTCTTTATTCTAATAATTTTAAAGTATTATATTACAATAAATTTGAAAATACCTCTTTTCACAATATTTTCAAGATTAAATAATTATAAAGAAGACAAAGAATTAAATGGTTCTAGCTGGAAACTTACGTATATTAGAAATTAAGAATTAACCCAAGTGAATATCAATCATAGATTAGTTCAAGTTATACGAAATTACCAATAAGATCTCCATATGTAGTAAATATTAAAAATAATGATGCTAAATATTATTTATATTTAATAATTGCACATTTTCATCCAGATAAAAATCATTCGGATTGATTAAATAATTATGATATATATACAGAGTGTTTATTATGTATGTTAACTTTAAATGTATGTTCATTTTAAATATTATAACAAACAATAAAGATATAAAGTAGTTAATACTTTTTTATTTGAATAACATATATTTAAAAACAAATAAAGTATGTAATTATATAATTTGACGCCCTTGATAGCTAGGCAATGGCTTAATCGAGACAGTGCATTTAGACATGCTCGCAGGCAGATTCCAGTATTTACTTCATTACAAACATGACTGATTTTGTCCTTGAGCTCAGCGATTGTATGAGGTATGTCTCTGTACACATTTTGTTTTAGATATCCCCAAAAGATGAAGTCAGGCGGAGTTAGATCGGGTGAACGATGAGGTCACTCAATTGAACCTTGCCTTCCAATCTAGTGATTTGGGAACTTTTTGTCTAGCCAGTTCATGACCTTTTGTGAATAGTGCGCAGGTGCCTTATCGTGTTGTAAGTACTTATGACCTCTAGTTATTCTAGGTCATAAAAACTTTTCCAGCATCTCCAGATATGACTCACCAGTTACCGTATTTTCGAAGAAGTATGACCCAATGATACCTTGTGAAATTAAACCACACCACACCGTTATTCCGACCCTGAAATTTCTAACAGAAATTGTTATTTAGGGCCCAATAACAGCAATTGTGGCTCTTAACAACTCCATTGAGCATGAACTTACTCTCGTCTGACCCCATTATCTTGTTGACCAAGGAAGAGCCATTTTGGAATTGTACCAACATTATCTGACAAAATTCCATTCTTCGGTCAAAGTCGTCATCGCTGATTTCAATTACGGTTAATGGCTTAAATGAATGAAAGCCTGCTTCATTAATTGCCATGTAATAACTGCTTACAGTCATGTCAAGTTCCCTAGCACCCCGCCGAACTGAAAAATTGCTAGATTCTTCAGTCAATTTTTTCACTCTTTGAATTGTTTTCGTTGTTAATACGGAACGAGGTCGGCCGGATTTTACTTGGTCATGAACACTTCAGTCTTCTTAAACTTTTACATTATTTTTTTTGATTGTTTGCCTACTTAGTGGTGGAGCGATAAACTTCTTTTTCCAATGCCTAATTACTTCTTCAAAATTATCAAATTTGGAGTTCCATACAACAAATTGAATTCTTTCTTCCATTGAAAAATGCGATGCCATTTTATTTTAAAATTAACTAAATGGATTATTAAAATTTTAATCTATATAAACAAATTAGTAATACCTTTATTTTTTAACTTGTAATTTAAAAATAAAGTATGTTAACATACATAATAAACACCCTATAATTTTGAATTTAAATCTAATTCATTTTGTTTTAATTATCGCTATCTACTAGAATGATTACTCAAAATTTCAAAAGATCTAATACACGTATATACATGAGTTAAATAATGCTTGGCAGCTCATCACTCCAAAGGAAGCCCGCAGCTTGCTGAAGTACATGCTACGATGTGTACGTGCAGTTATTGCATCCAAAGATATCTAAACAAAATATTGACGGTCCATGCGAAATTCCAGTTTTTATGTATACTAATATTAAATTTGTTTGATTATTTTGTATAAAAATAAATACATATAAAGTTTTTTATTATTTTGTTTTATTATCTTGGTGTGGACATGAATTTTTTCAGCGTTGTATATACTCATTTTCTTTTCGTCAAATATTTAATAATTTTTACCATTTTAAAAATTTAAACTAAAAATATTCAAAATACCAATTTGGAGCTCACATTAGTTTTAATATAATTTTTTTCTCTTTATTCATAAAAATAGGAAAAAATACTCTAATCGTTCTTAACACGCATCGCTTATTGTTTTAATGAATTGCGTCTGTTGTTTAATCAATCTAATTTAATCAGATATCAGCATTTTTGTATGGCATCAGCATCATTTAAGTAAATAATTCATATATGATAAGAGGTACTCATATTACATCCAGAATTGTGTCATAAGATTTATTGTCCTGATTCTTTATTGACAAATATACATGTTTGCCATTTAAATTTATTTGAATCACTCAATTAGATAAAATATTGTACTTATCTATATAAAATATAAATTTTTTAAAAATTTAATTGGTACATTTTAATATTTTTATTGGTTTGTTTTACTTAAAAATGAATATTTATAATAATATTTTAATTTAGCAGTTAAAATGTTTCTTTCAAAGACGAAGGATTAAAGAAAATAAAATTAATTTTCTGAATTTTTACATTTATTATCAAAAAATGTTAAATAATTATTAAATTACTTTACTTTAAAAATATTAAAAGTATTAAAGAAAAATGTTTAGCACTTCTAAGGAAAAATTCTCTTCATTTTTATTCATTAAAAACACATGAACTCATAATTTTATAATCATAAACATTCTGTTATTATAAGTATGAGTTTAATTATCAAGCTCGATGATTATGTGAATCTTTAGAAAATATATAAATCTTCTTACTGAAAAATTTCTAAAGGAAAATTATAATTGTACAGATTGATTTTATATTTATTATCCTTCTTATCATTTGTTTTTATTAATTTTTGTATTGAGTAACACTACAGTCATTTAGAATCTTACAAATTCTTTTTCCCTTTATTTTGATAATTAATGTAATGAGAAATTTTGCCTAGATAAACAAAATTAAATGAATTCACAAAACTCTCAAATTTAATTTATTAAAGATTTTAATATGTAATGAAAGAAATAACCCAACTTATTATGAAGAAAGCACTTTTCTAAATGATTACTTAAATACAAGTACTTATATTTAATAAACTGTTATTATTATTATCTATACTGATAATATTTTTAATATTTATTTAATTCATATTCTTATTACCAAAGTACGTTCCATCGTAATTATTAAAGGAAATTAAAAATGTTAATAAAATAATAAAAACAAAAAATAATTAAATTACATTATTTCTCTTCTTAAACTCCAATTTTGGGGAATTAGAAAAAGGTAGTGGTTAAGAGAGGTTTTTAAAATGACAATGTTGAAGAAGACAAAACGAAAACTTTTATTTATTTATTACCCAGTTGTCTAGTGCATTTTGTATTCTTGCTCAATGCATTTGAGACCTTTTTCAGTCTTTCAATAGCTTTAAACATGTCTGGCTGGTCGAAGTATTCTTTATTAATTGAGTAACAGAAAAAAATCATTTATAGAAACACTTACAAAGTTATGATCGTCATCATTTGATTTTTTTTCATTATCATCTGACTTGTCATTGCTTTTAAAAACTTGAACTGCACTATTTTCATTCAGATTTAAACTTATAGATTTATATTCGACTTCTAAAATTACATAATCCTCAGAAAATCTAAATTCACAAATTCAGATTCACCAAAGGGACCAAGTATCTGTGCTTTAGAAATAAAATCGTTTAAATTATCAACAATGAAAGTAATCGATTTTTCAAATTATCAACTTTTATTATTGGTGCATTTAGCATGACTAAAACAATGTAAAATTGTTCAATTTGTTATTACATTTCAAGCAAATGTTAGAAAGAAAATAGGGTCTTTGAGAGTTAATTTTTTATAAGCTTCAAATGTAAATATTCCGCATTCTATTTTTTCAATTGTCATTAAATTTCTTAATAGTCAAAATTGTTTTTAAACATTTAATAATTTCAACAAGTTTATTTTCTTAAAACTTCTTTAACACCCATTTGAAGATTTAAAATCTTGTATGCCATTTAAATCAGCTATTTTCACCGCTTATTCTTTTATTATATTTTCTGTAATTATAGGACCTCTTTCTTCAAGTCTAACACTCTAAACGGCCAATTCTTTGTCCAAAACATTTAACTTTAAAACTGAAATTCGCCAACTACTTTTGTTTACCAGATCAAACAATTCTTGTTTCTCTTGATATGATTGATAATTCTGCTTGAATGTTCTTTTCAAACTCTGTGATCTGAATACACATGGTAAGTCTGAATGTACTTCAAAATTTCAATTTTATCCACAACAGTTAACTTTACACACTTTCGTTTTACCATAAATAAGATCCAATGAAAAGTTTTCAAAAAGAAATGACAAAAATAAAAATAAATTACAAATTTTTAAATAAAATATATTAAATTTAAACTTTTCTAAGAAATAGAATTTCAGAAAATTAATGTAAGTGTTCAATAGTTTTAATACGTCGATGTTATCGAATTTAATTGCAGTAAATTCAAATATTAATGTTCTCTATTGAAGAATGAGTGCAAATTGTTTTACTTATGGCTAAAATGACATCAGTCACATTAGTCACACTTGAAATTGAAAAATATGCATATAGCGAGGAAAATAAGGAAGATATTCGCAAAATTCAAAGTGATTGGGAGGGTTTGTGATATTTGGAAGTCTAGAAGACCATCAATTGAAATTAAAATAAGACATAAGTCAAGTTTATAAAGAATCGCCTTGGACATTCACAGGTTTATAGAAGAATGATAAAAATATCCAAGACCTGAAAGATATTATTCAAATGAAGGTAGCTAGAATATCACCAGAAATTTGTCAAAATATAATATGAATAAGTTTTATAATCGCTTACATATGCTTATTGCAGTTAATGGTAATTCCTTAGAAAAATATAAAATGTTCATAATAAATTTTCCTGTATCAATAACTGAGAGTCTTATGTTGAATATATTTTACGCCATTACATTTTAAAATCTGATACGTACTTTATTCACATCGTGTTTAACCTAACCCGATTACTATTATGATAATATTCCAATTTACTATCATTTTTTATATTTAAATTAGATTTTTAAAATCATTTTCCTAAATTATCTATTCTATCAGACTTAGTCTGTATTTAAAAGCTTTTTCTTTATTTTTATATAATATAATTTTTATGAAAATAATTTCTTTGACTTTAAATTTTATAATTTTAAAAATGATTTTTCACTGACGATTTATATTTATAATAAAAAAATAAAATAATATTTTTAATATAATTTGAACGGGCGATGCAAATAATAATAATATTAATAATAAATATTTAATTTTAGTATTAAAAGTATGATCAAAGTTAAGTATATTAAACAAGGTCTATTTAAAGCTTTTTTATTGCTGGTAAAGATTCTTTCATTGCCGTTATCTAATTTTGTTAAAAATAATATTTCATTGAAAAAAATAAACCTTACTTGTTAATTGGTTTTCTATTGCTTACCGGGATTTATCTGTGGTTAATAACGCGGTTATTTTGATTAATTTTGATAAAAAGTAAAGCTTTATGTCGCCACAGACAAGTTTACAGAAAATAATCTAATATTAATCTTCATATATTTTAAACTGAAACCTTTGGTTATTATTAATTTTTTTATTTTTATTTAAAAAAGTCATAATGATTTTTTTAATATTACATTTGTTTTAATTAATATTTGTTGAATACTACTCTTATGTCTGAATAAATGAGTTTTTTCTTAATAAAACAATTTGCTTTAATTTTTTATTTACTTAATCTTAAAATCTAAATGATTAATTAATTTTGTTGTTTTAATCTATAAAAATTACATGTTAAAATAATTAATTAAAGGCAAACGATTATTTTGCAGATAAAATCCTTTTTATAAAGCAAAATTTGTTTACTAGACAATTTAAAAATCAATGTTTCTCCTTTCTCCTTGTTTCTCTTTTTGAAAAGAGATTTAACCTTAAATAATAATTCGATAATTGCTAAAATAATATAAATAACTCAAAAAAAAGAAAAAGAAATTTTTTGTTTTTCTAAATAAATTGTCAGTTTATATGTAAATAATCTACTTCACGTCATTAAGTATTATAACAATTATATTATAATGTTACTGATAAAGTTCTTGGTCTTTTCAGCAATAATCATTTTAGGTAACACTTGTTGCACAAATTTTATATGGTCAAAATAATCATCCTTGTCAACGTGCTATTGTGAAAATTGAATTAATAAATAATATTTGTGAGATAAATTGAAAGTTAGTCGGGGGATGTAGCTCAGCGGTCAGAGCAGTGCATGCGCATGTGAAGGTGCCGGGTTCGAATCCCGGTATCTCCGATTAATTTTCACTAACATGGCGACCACGCCAGGACACCAATCAGCGGACGAGGTCT
>JBBMKC010049310.1:0-17830 GCA_037834085.1 Bipalium vagum | reverse complement strand
AAAGCCAAACAAAAATCGGTCAGAATTGTCTCAATCATTGTAATTTGATAACGATTTGAATAAAAGTATTGAATCAATAATTTGTTTTCTCAGTGAAATTTAATTAAAGTCGAACACGAGCAAAAGCAACCTTTAACCGTTGAGACCTAAGTCATATACACGCTCCGACCTTTAATAGCCTTTTTATCCATCAACTTAGGATCTTAACAATTGTATTTGTGTTAATGTTGTGACAAAATACATTTTCAAAATTTCGGTTAGTTTTATCCGAAGAGATTTAAATTGCTGCTAGAAAATCTGCAAATTATTTTGTCAATAATTTTCTGGTAGGCTTTCTCGTAACATTTAATACTACCAAAAGATTGTAATTGAGTACACTGCCCTGAATTTTTGAACTTTAAATTTTTCAATTAGACGAAAGCTATCTGACCAGACGTACTCGTAGTCGCTGATTCCAAATATAATCTCAGTTTTATTCCATCATGTCTCATTTTCCAGAAAATTTATTAAGAAAAAGATAATTCATATAAAACCACCGATTATTTAACTAAAAGTTTATTTATAGTAGTAACAAATCCGCCATCATGCGCTCATCCACACGGCTCTGGTATCTTTTTTCGATGGTGATTATGTTTTAGTGAAATCATTATAATTATAATTATCGAAGCTTGATTGACAAGTTAAAACAGATAATATTACAATGAGTTTTATTTCTGCTGGATGGATATCGTTGATGAATTTGAGATAATGTTCATCACGAACTGCTTTACCTAATCTTATCTAAGATTGGTCTTTCTGACTTATCTACCTCTATTTTTCACTTCTGTGGTCACTGCTAGGATTTCGATATATTAATGTCATCACATCCTCACTCCACCTGTCGACTAGATGCTTGTCAAGATTGATCGTTATCCATGTCCCTTTTCTGTATATAAATTGACTCTTCTTCCTTGGTTTATTGCAACTGCAAATAACTTTGTTATATTTGTGCCTAAACTTCACAGATTCGTATTTAATTTAGATCTTCAATTTGTGGTTATTTATTATTGAACAGCGAAGAACACATAGACTAGTGCCTCCTTTGTTGATCCATCTAACCATTACCTAGACTTCAGAGTTCAGCATGAGTTGACCACTACAACACTGATTGTAGGTACTCGAAAAATTGTCCTTTTTTATTAAAATTGTTTAAACTTTTGATGTGTTTGAATTGGTTCCTGTTTCGGTGTTTTCTTATTTGTGTTCGTACCAAGGTGATTTTACCCGGTTATATTGAATTAATATAGTTATATTATGAAAGTTTGTTTTATCTCTCAAAAGCTGGAGCCAATTTATATATTGGTATTATTTATTACATCGAATTTGGGAGTAAGTAGTCAAAGTTCATATATTTAATAAACCTCTATTTCCAAAACGACCCAGTCATGCCTCATTTGACATGATTAAACTATGGAGTATACTATTATTAATATATAATCAGTGACAGACCACATTGTCATATCAAAATTGGTTTAATCAGTTTGTGGATTATCAAATCAATTATAAAAATTAGAACAATTAAAAAACAAATGGTGAATGTGGCTTTATCGCATCCAACTGTACATAAGCTATTCATTCTGGGTTTATAATATAAATGTCTTATTTGGGAAACAGATTTATTTATTAAACTCAAAAGGTTAAAGGTCTGGTCTTCTTGTGATACAAAGAAGCGTTAATAAAATATTTTTAAACAATTAAATATTACAAATTCTTCGTTTTAAAAGATTTGGTAACCAACAGAATTTTTTGTCATTGTTATGAAGGAAATTTTAATTTAGACCTTCAGCAGACCTCAAAGTCTTTAAATTCTTAGGCCTCTGTGAGTCTGAATCTAACTTGCTCGTGGTATCACCTAATGAATTTGATTTCTCATTTATTATCTTTAATATAGAAAAAATGGAGTGTGGCACATTCATCAATTTTTTTCTGGAAAGAATAGGTCAATCGGAAATTTAAATTTAAAATGTTGAAGTTTTAAAAAGGAACTGCATCTTAATTTTCTACTGTCAACCATCGGCTTATGAATTTAGACGTGGTAGAACAAGTATCGCAGATGATACAGCAGAGGACGTCCTAAAAGTATCTCAAAACCTCAACATCTCAAAGTAACTGAACTCGGAAGCGCGGCTATGCATGAAATTGCCGAAAATGTGGTCATTTTCAGGTGTACGAGTTCGTCTTATTTAAAAGAAGATTTGTATATGGAAAAAGTATTTTGAAAAGTGTTCTAACTATTCAATAAACGCTCGATTGGAAGCAAATTTGTGAATATCGTTTAGATCTTTTTAATAAAAATAAAACGGATTTTATGCGTCGTTTTAAAGCTATGAACGAAACTTGGATTTATCACTATGAGTCTAAATGGAAACGATCTATAGTGTATTGAAAGATAACGATCATTTCCAATGCAGTTTTGGGAATAACATCATGAATCAATTGGTTCAAACAATCTTCATCAAAGTCACTTGGTCGGCCTGACCGAGATGTATCGTTTAAATCAAAATTTTCACTGTTAAATTTCGAAAACACCTTTTGTGCTATTTGTTCACTGACTGCCTTATCTCCATAAACACAACAAATCACTCTGGTGGCCTCTACAGCGGTTAAATGTTGATTAAAATAGAAAAGGAGTAGATGCCGGTAATGTTGTATTTTATCTACCTGACACTCCATTTTAATGAGTTCAATGAAAGTGAAAGTTAGTCTAAAATGATTTAAATAGATTAATCAATAAAACTCAACATATACCTCAATTACTCAAATAAGTTAAAACAAGAAATTGGTGTTTTTTTGCAACAAATAAGACCTAACCAATCTAATAAATCTTGAAATGTTTTAAATTTGAAAATGTGAATTATCATTAAAATCAATATCAACACGACTTGACAAATTTCATCAGTTTATTCGAGTTTGTATCATTTTCGTAATATTTTCTTTGGTTTATATTTCAATTATTATTCTTACTTATGTTAAAGTTATGTATTTAACGATCTCAAAAAAACTCATTACCTGGACCAGGGGCAGTTGTTAATTTGCAAAGATTTAATAAAACTTTGTTCTATCTTTATAGATTCTGCGATATTCTTTTCATAATATGAAATGAGTTTCTTACAATTCTCTTAATATTTAACTATTGAGTTCACGAAAAAGATCAGATATCATGATAAATACCTTTTAGTTAGAATATTATAAATATTGGATACAGAAATGTTTAGGTTAAAGGTGCACCTGTCATTTACGGTCAACACTAATTATTAGTTTTGTTAGAAAATAAAATGTTATATATTCCAACTCATAAATTGAGAACATTTGTTTGAATGCATTAATTATTACTGTTTGAAAGAGCAGAAATTGTTTTGCATTTCCATAGGTATTACTTTACCATTAGTACTGATTTGTACATGGGGATATTTTGTATAAATGATTTTCTTAAAAGAATTAATAATCCTCCAAAAGCAGAGAAAATATTAAAGGACCTAAGGTGAAATATATTTTTTATCAAAGTTTCAGTAAGAGGTCTAGAAATGATTAAGTAAAAAGGATAAAATGCAATTTATTTCATCATATACAAGAATTAAGCTGGTATCTGCAATTTACAAATCAACTTCTTAAAAAAATTGAACTCCATAAAAATGCCTGTTTTCTAATAATTGTATCAAAAATTAAATTCGTCACAAATTGAAAAAAAATTGACAAACAAAGGAAATAATGAACGCTCAATGATCAGGCAAAGTCTCAATTGTTTGACATCAACAGAAATATCCCAAACATTTCTAATCCGCCTCTCTAATGGTAAGCATTCAATGAACAAATCAACCAAAGCCACTTGATAATATCAATGAACAACGGAAGTCGGTTTCGTTTCATTGACTTGAATTTACATAACATTTTATTAGGCGTTATAATCATTTCCAGGGGGATAACCTTTTGGGTTTGGTAGATGACCGGGGGATCTATTGTCATTGCGAGTGGAAGGCCAAATGGCACCAGATGCAATTGGAGAAACACAGGGATCAATATTATCATGTGGTCTGCGATTATTAATATTGTTGTTATTATTATTCTGAAAAATATAATCATTATCAACATTTAGTATAATGATGAACTATACTTGTCCACGGACTAAATTATTCAACATAGGATTAGGACGAGATGGACATATTCCTAATTGAGCCAAATTCAGTAAATCACAATGCGCGTCTGGTAAAGAACTGGTATCTGATCCTTCAATGGTACCATCGTTACTAGCCCCATCAAAACATGTACTGCTAAATCTATCGGAGCCCACACCCGACATTGGAGCATTGAGTCTTCCTACTTGGTCATGTAGTAATTTGGAATTCGATGTATAAGGCACACGACAATATGCAGATATACTAACTTCTGATGCAATGTCATCCGTTTCAAGAGATGCAACGTTATCTATCAAAAATATTGTGAATGTTAAATAAAAAAAATTATGTCGAACCATCAAGGATATTAGATGATACCATTGAAGGGGGTGTATAATAATATGTTTGATTATTGGGAGTATTATACTGTTGATATTGATTAGGTTGCATAATGGGCATATGCGATCGATTGATAAGTCTGTCGGCTTCTGAATTTGTAAATTAATTACTCTTTTTACTAGATGAATAAAAGATAACAACCATTACAAATGCCCTTATCACCGAATTGCATTGTAGACATAAATTTATTTATGCCCTCCACTGGGTCGAAATAAGGTGGGTTCATTAATACTTGAATATGAGAATCAACCTCCGTTTCACTACTTTGTTCGCACTGTTCCTCACTTGTCGGTAACCTATTTGGGGGCATCATGTGGCAGTCATAGTGAACCGATAAATCTGAATAAATCAATTAATGTTGTTTGTTAGTTTTTTCTTTTTTTCAATTTTCTTTTAAATTTCTACAATTCTAACCGTATTTGTAAAAAAATTAATAGAAAATAAAATGCTTGTTCTTTTAGAAAAATTGTCTTTAGACGCTGGAGACAGGAAATATCACCAAGCGTAATTATATATATTTTCTTTTTCATTAAAGAAGTTTGTTGAAAAATAAAGGTTTGTTTGCATTCTTCAGTTTGGAAATGGAGATATAAGAATATGGATAAAATTTTTTGATTGAGACTTAGAATATGTTTAACAAAAAAGAAATATGTAGCTCTCATGTTGGAAGGTGTACCTATTAACATCTATCGGTTTGTAATCCATGAGAGATATTTTTAAAATAATTTATTAAATAACAACAATAATAGTAATAATCAAACCTCGAGATTTTAATGTCATTAAAATGTTAGAAAATACTTTTGAATTTTAACATTATTTAGTTATTGAATTAATTTGTAAGTCATTAAATTTTATCAATACATTAATTAAATTTTTAAATAGTTATTATTTTTGTAAATTCTAATATTAATAGACCACTGTATTATATTAATAAATATAAATATGATTTAAAAATTAAAAACTCTCATGGTCTGATTAGCCTTTTCATAATACGCAACTATGGTCACAAATAAAAATTCTCATTGGATGTGTTATTGAGTTTATTACAATTAAGGCGGTTGTCTTTGAAAACTTAATAAAAAAGTGATCTTTGGAGTATAATTTATGAAAAATAAACTTGGAATTAAATAATTAGATAAAAATTGTTTTTGATTTTTACCTGAATTGAATCTCAAATTTGATGGGTGATAATGATGATAACCTTCGTCTGTGCTACCAACAATATCATAAGCCGAAGAATTGCTCGTGATTAACGTTTCTGGAGGTGATTTATTGGCATGACACGATCTTACTTTCATACATTCTTCACAATCTTCCTCATCACAATCTTCTAAATATTCTTCCAGATTCGGTTGAAGTTGTAATTGAGAATTAGATGTGGATCCAATTGCATTATTTGAAGAAACTAATTGTGAGTGCATATCTTCCGTTTGGTTCGATGCATTACATAATATTGTCGGTGGTGCAGGTAATGGATTATTTTGAGATCGTCTGTGTGAAGATTTTTGTTTATGACTATGGCCTTTACTTCTAGGAGCTGTTACTAGAGACGATAATGGGCTAGAACCACTACTAGAAGACGATGAGGACGGAGAACATGAAGATGAATTGCTATCACAAGATGACAAAGAAGATTGACTTCCTGAACTGGGAGATGTTGCCGAGTTAGAATCGTTACTGACTTTATGATCTTTATGCTTATGTTTTTTCGAACTGCAATTATGATGAGTTTTATGAATCTGAAATAAAAATTATTTCCCATAAAACAAATCGAACAGAATGTTAAATTTAAAAAAAATTTGGACATTGGATTAAAGGATTAATTGAAATTTTCAATCACAAAACAGCGGTCAAAGTTAAAAAAAGCTTAAATCACAGGAGTGCCAAATTTGACAGATTTTATTGTACACTGCGAGTCCCACGGGAAAGTTATTAGTGACAAATACAAAAAGGATGATGGTATCAATTAATGAGTAATTCAATGTGTTTACTGCCTGGTTACCACCATAAACATTATAAGGCAATAGGATGCTTTATTAGTTCTTCGTGAAATTTCTAATGACTTTATTTCAGTTGTTATCAAAAATTAATGGAACACAAGGAAATATCTCGTTTTGTTTCGAGATGATTAAAAGTGTCATCGACATATTGGAGGTAATTAAGTTGATTTGGTCTACCAGGCCCAGTGAGAAAGTCTTTAATTTTTCCAGGATAACTATAATGTATTTTAACAGAAATTTTGGGAAATAGAAAATTCATTGAATAAAGCGTCACGTGACTTTTGGTTATTCACAAAACTTAAAAGGAATAGGACGAAACATTCAAAAATTGATAACCGAGGTTTATTGTGGCATAGTTTAATGAGGGTTGCCACCATTGGCTTGGAATATTTTATATCTGGTTTCAAAGCTGTATTGAATCTCAAGAAATGTTTTTTACTCACATATGATCATATTGTACCAGTTATTTTTTTTATGTCACATAAGTTTTTATTATTTACTCGTACTTTATAATAATCTTTTATTAATGAAAAATTATTAATTGCTGAAAGAGGAACTCGCAAATCTTTCTTGAAAATCAAAAAATGGTAAGTTTTTCATTTCTAAAAGCAACCAGAGAAGGTTCCCTATCGAATTATATAAAATACGCATGTCAGAGAAAAAAAAGTCGTAAAGAAAATTTGAGAATTAAATTTTTCTTAATTCGATATTTATTCGAATCCCGTCTCACATTTTACCGCTCGTTTTAGCGTTCTATGTTCTGATGGCCTCCCCAGAGAACGGAGACAAATTGAAATAGACCAAATCTAATCATTCATCATGCCCCTTGAGATAATGATCTAATTACTCTACCATACTAAATACTAAAATCATTACCACTTATTTATGTAAAAATCAAAATCTGTCTTAAATAAATTGTTAAAATTAATTACTTTAGATGGTTGCGAATTGTGGCTTATTTCTTTGAGATCACCAGAACTTTTATTTTTCAGAATTCCTTTTTCTGGTTGTTTGAAGACAATATCAAATCCCTGAATGATGAATGGAAAAAAATTAAATCTGAATAATTAAAAAAATTATATTATAAAAAAATTTAAATAATATATTTTCTTAAAGCAAAAAATATAACAAATTAATTTAAAATCATTTTTCGGTTCATAAATTATAACTATTTTTTGATTAGTTAAAAAAATTAATAAAATCAAAAAATGAAATATTTCGATTTATAATTGAAATTAAAAATATAATTTTATTGA
Organism: Bipalium vagum; assembly: GCA_037834085.1. Classification (NCBI taxonomy): domain Eukaryota; kingdom Metazoa; phylum Platyhelminthes; order Tricladida; family Geoplanidae; genus Bipalium; species Bipalium vagum. The sequence continues at coordinate 10,024 of JBBMKC010049310.1, read as the reverse complement.
CAAAAATAATTATCAAACATTATCAGTTGCAAAATAATAATAAATAAATTAATTAATAATAAAATATAAATAGAATTTATCCAATAAAAGCAACTGGAATTTCAATTTTTGAAAAAGATTTTTTATTTAATAAAATTAAAATTTGAAAAAAAAATTATTAAAAGATTTATCATGTATTTCTTTAGGTTTAATAAAAAAAATAAAATATTGAAATTAAATGTCACTAAAATCGGAATTTATTTTCCCGATATATATTCTTTTATTAAAATCAATGTAAAAAAATAATGGTAACCGAATGTATTAAATTGCAAGAAATAAAATGGCCAAAAATAAATAATAAAAATAAATTCCTTTGGTCTCAATAAGAGAACTGATTCAGTGAATTTCCGTAATATCTTCGGATTGTGAAATAAAAGAGGCGGAAAATTTGACATTGGTATAAAGAAATTTTATCATAATTTATTTATTAATCAAATTCGCAATGTGCTTACATTTATTTATTTAATTAAATTTCGTGGAAAATTATTAAATTAGGTTTGGTAACAAATTTATTTCAGTTCTCAGTTTTCGTTATTATTTTTGAAAAGTGTTATTATTACTCACATGGAAATAATTCATTTTACGTATTAAAACAAATCTCATTAAAATATTATCAAATATCGTTTTTATTAAAACTGTATAATAAAAAATATAAAAAATATAGAAAAAATCTATAATTAATTTTCTGAAAGATTTTTCAAGTTCCGTTTCGCGATGAGTGAAGATTGTTTTTGTTGTTCTTTTTTCGGAAACCAAAAAGAATTATTTATTAATATTTATCATATAAAAAGTCGAACAACAATTATTCATTTCTTATTTTAGAACATAAACAAAAACGATTTTCTCTCTAAAGCTGAAACAACAAACGGAAATTTTCTTCAACTTGTACGAAAATATTTATGTAAAATTTCTTGTTTATCTGATCTGATAAAAGTTGTGGAAATCGTTTTGTCAATTATAAAAAAATGGAAAAAAAGAAAAAAAAAGAAAAAAAGAATTTGATGGTTCGCACTGCAAAGGTATTAAATTTCGATCAACTTTTTACGGAACCATTTCCCCCGGTTTTGCGAATTCGCAGCTCTCCGACATGAAATGCGAAGATGTAGAGGAGCATGTAATAAATTTTCGATTGGCGAAACCAGTGAACCAGAACACGGGAATTTTAATTGGGAATTTTAATTGCATCTTATTGATGCGAGTGTTTACGATTAACTTAATTAGCAAAGAGATTGTCAGAAGTGACCGCCGAAGTCATAATTAAAATCTGTACAAAGCGATTTTTGCCAGACAGGAATGGGTATCGCAGGCATAGTTGAAACGATTAAATAACATTGTGAAAGAAAATAACCACGAGGTTTTATGAAGGTAGAAATATATCTCCGAGAATTTGAAGACTTAAAAAAATTGTTTAGTAAAATAAATTGACGTTAAGAAAAGATCTTAAAGACGTTCACTCTGACCCTTCACTTGCCAATACTGCCATCGAAAAATGATCATTTTGCTAAAAATCCTTTTAAAGTTCTGCTTAACACATTCAAATCATTCAAAACAGTTCAAAAATAATAATGTTAGATTATACAGTTTGAAATTTCTTATATTTTATATAAATTTTGAAAATAAAATTATTCACCTTGTTTAAATACACCAAATTAAAGCAGGAATTTCAAGGTTTATTTACATTGTGCGGGTAAACATATTAATCTAAAGTCTATTTTTCATTTTTGCTTGAAGTACAGAATGAAGTTCTGACTCAGCTTTCGATAACAGATTGTCATTTTTTTAGCCACATGATTGGTTTTCTTGTCAATAAAACTTTCGACGACCAAGATACCATTCAAAATGACAAGGCTCAGTTTTATGAATCCAGAAGTGTGGGCTTTTATAAAATTGGAATCAATAAACTATTATTATCTCGTTGGTAAGACTGTTCCAACAGTAATGGAAAATATTTTGATAAATTTTATTTCCAAGTTCTTTTGTAGATTATTTAATTTACTACTAAAACACGAAATTTCATACTGCATAATAATAATAATAATAATAATAATAATAATAATAATAATAATAATAATAATAATAATAATAATAATATTCGCAACCTAGGAGGTAGGCACATGGATTTTAATTATTTAAATATGTCAATTAATGATAACAGTTTTAGGAGATGTAATTTGCAGTTTTAATTATTTTTTATTTCTTTCGGTCAGAGTCTGCCCGTTTACGGATAAGAAAATAACAAAAACAGAATTTTTGGACCGGATTTCTCTACAAATTGTGCATTCCTCGGCTATTTTCTGACAATTTTCCCAGATTGGAGGCTTCTGTTTTTTCCGTCGTCTTCAAAAGTTTATGGGAATAAATTATTTATTATGAAAATTAAAAGGAATGGAAGTTTAGAATGATTTGCGCTGCATAGAAGATGTTGTCCTTTTAAAAAGTGAAGCCAATTTATCTTTTCATTATTGAGATGTTATTAAGATTATTAAGATTCCGATCATCACCAATGATTCTGCGCCTTCTACACATTAAAAGATTGATGGATTTAGTTTTTTGAGATACTTTTCAATTATTCTACTCAGCTTTAATGAACGCTTCAAATTGTGACTTGTCAGTTCAATTATGTCAAGAAGAACATTTATGTATAACAGAGGAAAATATATAATGAATCAATAATGATAGTGAGATACAGAATGTCTTGAGTTTTTACATTAACTGTCACAATTACATAAAACATCAATGTTTGATACGTACTTTTTCAGGAGGATTAACTGAGGAAGCAATATTTGATATACCGCAGGATGTGTAAGGTACACTTGGGAAAAGAGCAGGAGCTGGAAGACCGAAAGGAACGGAAAACAATTTGGCATTTAGCATGGCTAAATCTTTCTTTTCTGGACTAGAAATAAATGGTGGTGAAGTTTGAAAAGATGTAGAAATCGATAACGATGTATGGGCTTGTGAAACGGGATAAGCATTTGTTGAAGATCTGAGTAGAACGTCGTTATTATTGGGAGAAGAGACGTTAGTTAACAAGGGATCTGAGGATCGGCAAAGTAACGATGAGTCCGTTTCTTGAGTGGATATATTCACAATAGGATATGCAGGTGGACTGTTATTAATGGATCTATTCAACTTGTCTTCCCTGGAATACAATGAAAAACAAATATTTGGAATGGCAAAATTACTTGTATGAAGGCATGCTTCCGAACTTTATATTTTTCTCAATACTGTTCCCGAGCTCCTCATTCACTTTTCCAGTAACACTCAAATTGTTAATATCGTTATCCGATTGAGCAGCTCCTAGTCGTGACCTGTTCCAATCCTGTTCATTGACTCCATTCTCACTAATTGCTCCAGTCGACTCATTGCCGTCTCCCGTATCTCTGCATAGTCGTCTATGTCCACTTCCGTTCGATAGCCTGCGCCGATGTCTTCTTCCACGTCGTTTATTATTTCCATTTATCTCATTGTCATATCGGCCGTCAGAATCCTTTTTATTGCTCGTGGATAAGTTGCTTTTTCTTCCAACAATTCTGATGCCAGTTTCTGACTGGTATTCATTGTCAACTGAATCAAACTTTCCTTGCGAATTGTAATTTCCGTTTTTATTACCATTGCAGCCGTATCCATCGGCTCGTTTTGATCTGAAATCATTTGTTTTCCTGGAGAAAAGTCACCATAAAACGTAAGCGAATAAATAAAGTCAGAACCACCTATAGCAGATCATAAATGTAGTTAGTATTATGAAAATAATCCCGATACACGATCCTAAGATAATAATTAGGTGACTGGTTTCCAGAGAGTTTAATTTTCCTAAACACATTTAAGATTATTAATATTTGAGTAATAATAGTAATAGTAATGAGAATAATAAAAAATATAAAATTATTAAAATTATATATACCACTTACTTGCATTATAACCATTGGCCTTGAAATCATTATCAGTTAGGTATAAAGGACCGTTGTACATCCCAATTTCTTTGAAGTAAGCCCAAATATAATTTTTGACCTGTTCAGAATAGCCCAGGTCTCCAAAGGTGAGAGACGCATTTACCATCACTGAACAATTTTCACCTGTCCATCCCGGATGACATAAGCACTTTTCAACATTTGTGCACAGCTATATAATAATAATAATAATAAAAAATAAATAAAAATAGTTGATACTTATTAATTATAATTAATAAATACAATCAATCTATACCCCTCTGTTGAAACAGATCGAAGATTCTGACGAGTTAGCCTTGGTATCTCTGGGACATTTGCTGACTATTTTTGAGTTGCCAGACGTGCACGTGTTTCCAAAGCAGTACTTTCCTTTTCCACATTCCGTCCCATCTTCCACATAAGAGTGCTCGTGATTATCAAGGTATCTATTTTTTATTTAAATATTAATACTTTTGTTTTAATGAATGAATTAAAATATACTTGCACTGAATCTGTTTCTGTTGATTTTGTAACGAAGTGATTATGGACAAACGAATCTTGTCCTTGGATTCAGACTTTATGTCGGACTCATTTAAGGAAACTGATCCCCCTTGACAAAAAAGATACCCACACATTTGATTTCTGATATGGCATGATAAAAATAATAGAAAAAAAATAAAATAACGAACTCTTCGGTACATTTCCGCTGATAACCACAACTGTCATCATATTTCTTATTGAAAGTCGAATAGCAACTCAAGTCAGCCTCTTTGGACTTCACACCCCACAAACTTTGGCACTTATTGTCTCGTGTTGGACAGCGACCTTGGTAGCATAGGGCCGCACCATTATTGCATGGCTGACCATTTTCCAGAAATAGATCTTTTGGACAGTTACCCTTAATACACAACATTATTTTGATGACAATTTTTTTGAAAGAGAATAATTATATTTTACGGTACAGAGGGAAAATAAATCAAAAAAATTAATCGAAATTTAATTAAAAATTATGAAATTAATTTCTTTTATTATAAAACAGTTTTTTTATTTAAAAACAATTTCCTGGTTATTGATTGTATTTTAATTATTAAAAAATATAGAATAGATTAAAAAACACGAATTAAATATAAATTTGAATAATAAAAAGATTTTATTATCTCAAGACAAAAGTTTCCAAAATTTAATTTTATTGATAAAAAAGAAAAATAAATAATATTTTAATTTAGTGAATCATCGTAAAATTTCAAAAAGTACTTCATAGAAGTGATTAATATCACAAAAAAATAATAAAAAATAATATATTATATTATATGATAATATAATATAATAAAAATTATAATAGTAATAATATTAATATTGATAATAATATTTTTATAATATAATAATAATACTTAAAAAATAATAAAACTTAAGAACAATAAAGTAAAAAGCAAGAAATTAAATATAAAAATAAATTCATTCACAATTTATTTCTTATGAAAAATTTTAATATAATAAAATTATTTCCATTAAAAAATCAATAAAAGTTTTTAAACGAAACAGAGCGAAATCCAATCTTCCAATTTTTGCTAACATTTTCAAGCTGCAGCTATTAGGGAAAAATCGATTTCCAATTTATCAGAAACATCGATTAAAACAAATTAAAATAATCAATAATAAATATAACATTATTTTTTAATGACCCAGCAAAATACTAAATATTTGTGTGCTTGTTTAATTTACAACATTTTACAGCAATAAATTATAATAAACATTTTACTGTACTTACGCTATCACCACTACAGAATTCCGGAATGTCACAATGGTCGGTCGAGGGTCGACAGTATCTTCCACGAGGGAAGAACGTACAATTGGAGCTGCAGCATTCTCCACCATTGCATTGAGCATAGTTTTCCACCAAACAGGTCGACTGGTCACAGCAGATCAGAGAGTTCGAGGTTCCAAATTGATTGTGAGAATCACATTCCTCGCCTCTGTCCAACTTTCCGTTTCCGCAGCTATCGACCACGTCGACATTCGACTTTATTTTCAATGGTATATTTAAGTAATCACAAAAATGATTTTCCTCTAATTTTACCTGTTCCTTCAAACAATTAGCCTGACCAGAAAGCAATGTAAGCTTGAATCTGGATTCATCCCCTTTCGACAAAACTGTTTTAGAAACACATCTAATTAAATACAATTAAATTGGAGGACAAAACATTAATTTATATTTCAGTTGGACAAAAAAATCGAAAAATAAAATTATCATTGTTTCAAAATCAATTTTGACTTATTTTAATACTTCTCCAACAACGATTTATAGCCTGGTTAAACATTTAATTTTCATTAATTTAAACAAATCCGTGCCACATAAAATGTGAGATAAAACGAAGCTGCAGCTCCCAACGTGTCACTTGTGTCAATTGAACAGAGTGGCAATTGACAGTGGGATTTCTTGAAAAATAATAATAAATTGGAATAATTGGAATAATTCATTCTTAGTCCACATCGCCCTCGACTTTCCTTACTTTTTCTCGCAGACGTTCAGTAACATTTATCAGACGATAATATTTTTGGAAATAATTCAATTTGAAGGAGAATTATCAAAATAAAAAAATGATCTTTTTACTTTTTTATATTAATTTATTATTTAATATTTATTTAATATTTATTTAATATTTATTTAATATTTATTCTTTTATATCTAATATCTATTAATCTAATATTTATTTATAATATTAATTTAATATTTAATATTTATTAATTTAATTTATTTATTTAAATACTTTTCTAACGTTATATAATATATATAATAATTCCCTATTTTTTCATTATTTTAAATATTAAATACTGAATAAATCAACCTCCAAAATATGAGAATTGAGACTCGAAATATTTATTGGGGTGCTTAGAGAGGAAATCGTTTAATCAATAAAAATAGAATAAAATAAATATTTGTTTTAATCATGAGAATAAACTTTTAAAATACGTTTTACAGAGAAATGCAGAAAATATTCCAACGACCTTGAAAGGGAGATTAGGGACATTTTTTCCTGATTTTCATCAGTCGAGCATACGAAAATTAATATTTCGAAAAAAGATGAAAAATAAAATAATTATTAAAAAAAGCTGATTATTATTTTCTTTCCCCGGAAAAAACCTCGTTTGAATGAACAGTCGGATTGATAAAATCTTTCTGCAATTTGTTACTGCTTATTTTTCCACATGAGATTTGGTTTTTAATTGAAAAATGTGATGTAATAAAAACAAAAAATTCCTATTATGTCCAATTACAAATCATTAATGGAACTTTTTCTTTGAAAAAGAGGGAATTTCATAAAAAGATAACAAAAAGCTGTTAAGAAAGGGAGTGAAAAAATAATTCATTTACAAATGCTTTCCAGCTTCATCATTACCATCTTTTTTCCAAGGAATGACAAAAAGGAAATAATAAATTAAAAATTATACTTCCTATTTATATTTGGCCATTGTTTATCCAATTTATTATTATTTATAAATAAATATCATTAATTTCTTTTCATTAAAAATCAAGAATTCCATAAAAACTTTAAAATAATTCAATAAAACAAAAAATAATTAAATGCTAATATTTTTAATTCACATTTTTTATAATAATATTATATATTTATAATTATTTTATTTTGTTTTAATTTTGAGAAAAAAGGAATTGTTAAGTCGGGTTTCTGAATATTTGATTTATATTAAAAAAATGTAATACAATGTGTTTTTTAAACATTTTTTTGTTCCACTGTTTTTGGGAATGCTCGATAGTTAGAGTTGAGGCGGCGGTCTCACCTATGCATAGATGACCACTTTCATGACATTAAAATTTATACACGTTATTAGCTGCATTGGTGTTGGAGTCAACATGTGAATTATTAAAAATGGGATTATTATTGGTTTTGAGTTTGATAAAATAAAAATATATAATTTTTACTTGTAATTATCCGGACATAGAAAACTTTTTATACCAAAGTTTTCAGCTATGGCCAAAGACATCAGCTGAGATACATGGTACATCTTATCTAAAGACGTCACCTAAAAAAAAAAGAATTTTCTGATAATAATTATAATATTCATTTAAATTTTTAAGTTTCACTGTTACCATAAATTTTCCAGATGAAACTTTAATTTCTTAAATATTAAGTTCTCAATATTTAATCAGAAAAATATTATATAATAATTTATTTAAAAAACATGAAACATTTGTTTTAATTGTAACATTCATATATTTTTACTAAATATTATTTTATTGAAATCTATTGATTGATTTAATTAAAAACTATGAAAAATAAATAGATAGATTTATCAATTATCTAAAAAATAAACTAAAATTAAACACTTTCTTCAAATTATTATTATAAGATTTTGGAAACATTTTTAATTAATAAAATAAATAAAATAAAATTAATCATAAATTCATTTCTTAATTTTTACGAAAATAATAATTTGGAATTACATAAGATAATTTTTAAAATCGACAATCTTTTTGATAAAAAAGATAAAACATTTTTGAAAATTACTTTTAATTATCGATAAAATAAAAAATATTTTTTGTATAAAGCAAAATTATCTTTTCCGAAAGGAGACAGACATTAATAATTAGGATTATTTTTCTTCTTAAGCGGTATAAATTATTTTTGAAATTTAAATTCAATAAAAATTTTTAACATTTAATTTTTTCAGTTATACGGAAAAAATTTTATTTTTTAAACATTAACAAAAATTAATTAATTATGAAATGGTCTTTTAATTGAAAATAACTTTAATAATAATAATAATTTTATTTAATTATATTTTATTAAGAAAATTATAATGATAATAATAATAAATAACAGAATTAATAAAATAAAATAATAAAAAATACATAATAATTCCAATCATATATAATATGATTTTATAATATTTCATTAATAATAATAATAAAGATAAAAAATTTTTAAAAAAAAATTATAATAATAATAATAATAATAATAATTAGTAATAGTAACAATAATATTAATAATAATATATTAATAATAATTAGTAATATTAAAAAAGTAAAATAACAAAAATAGGAAAAATATAGGAAAAAATTAAATTTTCTGTCTTCAAGACATAAATAAAATTTTATTTATGAAAAATAGCAAACAAGCCCCGGCCTAAAGCCGACCCCCTTCACTCATGTATGTCGCTGTAAAGTGAAGTGGGAACAATTCGATCCAATTAATTATGGATGAAGATCATCTGAGTAAAGACAACAAAAAAGCAATAATTCAAAGAATTAATTATGGATTCCGATTGGACTTCTTTCCATTTTTACTCCTGGTAATAATTAAGGCACGTTTTTAAGGAGGGAAATAAATAAAAATCATTTTAATTATATCTCGACTAATGGATCCAGACCATATAACTGTTGGAGGAACGTGAACGTTTGGCAATGATCAACCATTACAGGTTAAAGAATCAGATCAAATCAAAATTATTATTTATATTTCAACGGAATAATAATAACGAAAAATATAAAATTATTATCTGAATTATTTTGCGATATTACTGATTTTCCCTTGGCCAAAATGTCCTCATAAAATTTCCAAAGTATCGTATTTCTATAATTATGAAATTATTTCACAAAAAATAGATCAAAAAGGAGCAATTTTACGTTGGGATTTTGTTGTAATATTGATTATTTTTCGTCATAAAAAATTATTCCGTTAAAAAATTTTCAAAAATAATAATATTTATCAAAACTCACTGAATATTTTGTTTTAATGACGTATCAGCGAAATGTTTAATGCTGAAAACAATTCTGCTGAACATCATAACGAATAAAGAAGATCGTTTCGTTTTGAACATTTATTTTTAATTATATCTTCACCATATGGTAAATGATCGTTTGAATGTAGACATAATTATTAATATCGGTTTGTTTAAATTGATATTTCCTATGATAATTATTATTTAATTGTTTCAGTCTGAATGAAAAATTGTGAACTTCATCGTAGTTAGATAATTTCAGTAATATTCTTAATTATTTGAAAAATGACAAAAATGCATTAAAATATATTAATATA
>JBBMKC010049309.1:0-28516 GCA_037834085.1 Bipalium vagum | reverse complement strand
AATGGTCATTATTTCTGTGATTAAAATAAATATTTTGATGTTAGAACTTTGAGTTTTATTTTTAATAAAAATAATGCGGAACTTATTCCACAACCCAATATATTGAATATTTCTAAAAGGAATACCAACAAACTGTAAATACTATTTTTTCATACATGTTTTTATAATCAACTACAAATAAACTTTTTAATTTTATTTTAATATTATTTATTAATTTATGAAGGTCTTCATTTTTCAATTTCATATTTAATTTTATATAATTTTACAGACAAAACGAATAATTCTCGGATTTTAATTTTTACACAATAAAATCGAACAAGATAAAATAATATTTTTCACCTTATAAAATATACTTGAGAAATATCAGAAAAGATTGAAGACCATATATAGTTAGGTATTTTGTGATAATTTTTAATTTTTTGAACCATCTGAGCTTGAGTCTCCAAAAATTGTTAAACTATTTTCTTTTACAAAACCAAATTCCTAATGCTTTAAATTCAAATCTAATCATTTTGTTTACTTAACGAGTTGGGTTGACTGAGTAATATCTTTAGATTTTATAACATTTAGATTTATAAACATAAATTATATTGAAACACTTAAATCATGTACAAGTATTACTTTACCAGAAAAATTTTTAGTAAAGTCCTAATTAGTTTATTAATTTAAAAAATTTTATTTGAAATAAATTTTAATTCAAAAATAAAAATTAAATATAAATAATTGAATTGAAATAAACAATATATACATTGCAATTAAATTTGTAAATAATAAATATCTTTGTTATAATAAATAATGTTGTAGTTATTTCAAAATAGTTGCTGACTTTCTTTGTATTTTATCAGGTAAGATGTATTTATTTTTCCTTATTTAACACTTATTTTATTATAATTATTTATCTTTTCTAATTTACGTTTGGAAAATTTATTATGGTTGAAGGACGATAGTTTCTTTTTCAATTAAAGAGACATCTTACTGGTACTTTTGGTGATCTGATTTTATATTTGTTGATAAATTGATTTGATATATTTAAATGTTTGAACTAGCATTTTACTTAGACTTTTGAATATTCATCAGATGTAATAATGAAGGGTTTTCCTGTGAATGGTCGATATGGTGATAAGAGTTGAAGGATAAGAGTATGAATATGCATACATTGGAATTTTTTCCATTAAAAAATTACTGTCAAGCCTGATATTTACAGCACGTAGTCGAGGTCTTTACTCATTTCCAATGGCACTTTTTGAATCAATTTGTGTTAAATATTGAACAAAGCAACTGTTCAATAATGTTATCATCATATAGACTTCATTTGAATAGACAGAAATTGACTAAGAATATATAGTGTATGCAGTTGAAATCTGAATTACATTTTATGCAAGAGGTTTTTTATATTCTTTTTTTATTCCTGACTAAGAACAATTCCGCATATTAACAACTTGGATGACCATTTTTACAGAAACAAAAGAATCTTGGTCATATTTATCAGAATTGAATATGTACTTAACAGATGTACTTATTAACATATTTTTACAAATATTGCAAAAGCTTTTCAAAAGAATGTGTGTTCTTAATTTTAATAAAAATAAATATTATTTTGAACTATGTTTTGGATCCGTTTTGTTTTTAGTATGGCTTTCAAGAGTGGTCGTTTTAATTGGACAAACATTTACAGATTTATTTTTAAGAAAATTATTGGGAACATTCTTCATTCTTGACTTTTTCATTCGTCATTTACTAATCTTTTAACCAAGCTTTTTGAAAAATTTCTTTTCGATTTGATTTGCTTTATTTTTACAATGTCTCGGGACTGATATGACTTATTAGTCGGTTAAGTTATTAATTTAATTCTTAGCAATAGCTGACCTACTTTAATGTTGCTGTAAACTGATCTTAGATATTCTGTTCATTTGGCAATTGGACTGAATATTATTTTTAAATATTTTAATGAATTTCATATGCTCAGAAGTAAATATGAATTATTAATTGTTTTTAACGTCAGTAGAAAAATTAATGAAATTTATAATTGATGCCTCAGTTGATATTGATATTTATGGAACCAGTATGAAAAAAAGTCAAATCTCGTTGGTTCATGAAGTTATGCGTTTTAGGTTTTTTGATTATTATTTTATATTTTATTAAATTTATATAAAATACATTAGAATTTTGAATCAAAATAAATGAAAAGCAACATTAATAACACTAAAATAGATGCTCCCGTAAAATTATAAGGTAAATTTTCAAGAAAATATTAAATGAAGAAATTTAAAATAATAATTTAACAATAACTGATTAAAATCAACTCAAGTAATAGTATTGATACGAGTGTCACAAATACAGCTATGGTAGAAAGACAACGTGTCTTTGGATTTATCTTAATAGGACTTAATTAAATAATTTGTTAATGTTCTTAAAAGTGGAGATAAAATGCAGATACAAAGATCTTAACGGCTGATGGTTACATTAATCTTGTCCAATTACTAAATAAGAATCGACTAAAAATTAATTTTAAATGTTTTTATATTCTTAGTGGAGCAATAACGTTCATTAATAGAGATCTTAACGTCTCGAATGTTTTGATTTGAAAGGTGTTCGTATTAAAATGATAAAATCAAATGACTAAAATAAAAAAGATGTTCCACGCATTATTTTTTCAAAACAATTACAAATCAACTCTAATTTTACAGATTAAATAAGAATGATTATTGTTACAATAATCTATTTAGAAAAAATTCGCCATTTATTTTCGCTTAATTAATGGGGAAAACCCTCTCTTACCATTAATGAAATTTTTAAATATTCTAAAGAACAGATGATTTATCTTTCTACTTGGTGTGAATCAAACAAAAAATGTAATATATTTAATAGTGAATAAGCCGCGAACAAAAACGAGGATTCCTTGTTTTAGTATTTATTTATCAGGAAAAAGTGAGTAATTATAGAATCACTAACTACTCGTTGTGTTTCAATTTTATGTTATTGAAATACTCAATAATTTCTGCTTATTGGTATCTGTAGGAAATTGGATTTATATTTAATACAATTAGTCACTCCAAAATTATGAACTTTAAAATAAAGTTTCATAATAACAATAATGAGAATACTTACGCTAAATTCAATAAAATAAGATTGTTGCCAATAATTTACAATTGATCGAGATGAAAAGTATCTATTCTGTAGCCTTTGAATTTGTGTGCTAACGTTCACCGCGGCGTTGCTCGTGTCTGTTTTTGTAAATATTTTCAATGTTTCTTAACGTAACCCTTATATCTATATCTTAAAATTGATAGTGAGAATATATATATATATATATGGTTTTTTCCTAGCAATGCATCCATTTAAATTCTTTTGTTCTTCTGGATATATCATCAACATTATTATCTTTTTCGTAAAAATTTACGATTAATCTTCTATTGTTGAGCTATGACTTTTTCCCATCTCCAAATTAATTTCACTACTAATGAAATAAAATAATTATATAAAAGCTAGATAATAATTAAATACAAATTTAACCGTAAATTAACAAGTGAAAATAATGAAATTACATTTAAAACAGAAATGACTTAATTGTGTGGCCAACTTTCTGATAAGAATTATTAGAGATGTTGCCAAATTTTCAATAAGTTATTGCTTTAAAGAAAATTTTATATTTGAAATATGATCTTCAGATTTAAAATAACCAAATTTTTATAAAATTTCAATTATATTTCTTTGTTAAACTTTATTATTTTTGCATAAATAAAATCTTTCAAAGTAACATAATTGTATGACCATAACTATAATATACTCATGCTCAAAAGTGTTAGCCATGTAGAATTTATTACCGAAAATAAAGAAAATGTTTTATTTAACTGTTTTAATCTATTTAATTAAATTTATTTTTAATCTAACACTTTTGAGCATGAGTATATATGATTTAGCCATTTAGCTAGTGTACATATTAGTTTCAACTGAAAATTAAATAACCTTTGATTTTTTATTTAAGATTATCCTGCAATTGATGAACCAACAAATTATAATATTTAAAATGACACTTCACACAAAAATTTTACAAAAATCTGGAATCATTTAAAAATTTATTGATTTTCATAATTTCTTAAGTTATTTAAATTTTCAGAATTAGAGATTTTCTAAAAATGAAGATTGTTATTTCTTCTGAATTATAAGAACATACCAAATTATTTTATATATTTTCTTAAAATTCCTTTTTTAATATAAAAAAATCACATAGCAGTAATACTATAAAGTAAAATTAATAAAAAATAAATTTATAATTTTTTATAATTAAATTGAAAAATAGGTCGACAGTTTTAATTTGACAATAAAGTAGCTTCATATGGTTATTTGGTGATTTTCATAAAATCAAGAACTAGATAACCAGGTTCCGAAACCGATGTGACTTTGATTTTACTTTATCAAATTTTAAGAAAAATATTAATAATCGACTGCTCATTAATGTTATTATTGCACCCGTATAATGAATACAGTTAAACACATGAAATAAATATATTTCATTTATCATTCACAGTGAAATAATAATAAAATCAGCACATTTCAATCGCAATAATAATAAATCTATGCAAATCAAATCAGAATAAGAAGTCTAATAACCCGAATCTTAATGTCTAAGTCAATAACATACTTTTCATAAATAATATTAATGAGGAAAATAAAAATAACTAGAAGCTTATTGGTGACAGTGCAATGGATCCTTTGATTGTTAGACCGAAATGGTTCTCCTAACGACAAACGAACCCCGTGGGACCCATTTGAAATCCTGCGACATAAATGAAATTAACTAATCAAAATGAATAAGTCTCCCACGGCCTGGTGTAGAGCTTTTGTTGAGTTAATGAAAATGAATTATGGTAGTTCAACTAACCTTTCACCAAGTATCACAATAACTGCAATAAAAATAAATGAAAAGAGATTGTTGTTTAACACTTGTATTGTAAATTATAATTACACAAATTAATACCAAAAAATCTAATAACAGCTTCCAAGATTTTATTCTTATTATTAATAAGCTCAGAGTCTTATTGACTAAAGGTGGCCTAAATAAGCCCTCCGAAAAAATTCAAGTTCTCCAACTAATAGTGTAAAGATCTGAGATTGTGTCAAAGAGATTTTATTAAATTGTTAATTGATTCTATTAGGGATGAGACTGCTAAAATATTTATTTAATATAATTAATGTCCAACTTTGTTATGATCAAGTGAGTTGGTAGTTTATTTATTAATTTTTTCTACTAAAGAAAAACTTTAGGATAGATTTTAGCATGTTATTTTATTTTAACATCTGATAGATATTTTTGCTTTTGAAGAGGTTTGTTTAAAATATAATTCAATTCTAATCTAATTCAGGTTTCTAATCAACAAGAAAATGTCTTTTGATCGAATAGTAATTTGAGTTGAGAAATGGATATTATATGATAACCGCTCACAACACTCAATGTTTAGATTGTGATTAGTGTAATTTTCGAAATCAATGTCGTGTCTGGAAAGATTATTCTGATCCTTTACTGGTCTGCCATGGGTTTCATCACAAATTTTTGAATTCGGGTGAGACATTTACTTCCAAGAAGTATGTTCAAGAAAAAGATTTAATGCATGATAAACGTTGACAGTAACAACTAGCGTTTATTAATCGGAAAGGTCTTGTCTTCTTTCGCGACAGTATCTGAAGAAAAATTTATAAATTTTATCAAAGAAATATTCTGCAAATATGACAGTAAACAGATTTTAATTTTTTCTGGAAAATATTTATGCTTGAGTGAATGTAAAAAACGTGTGTGTAAATATTTTCGCTTCTAGGAATCGTAAGTGTTGTGCAGCTTGAATAAACAGGCTTATTTTTCATTGGTAAAATGTCTGAATTTTTTTGGGATTGTGCTCCAGTGCAATTATTTATTATATTATATTATTGTTGGGAAATAATTATGGATTGCAGTTCTTTAGGAAAAGAAAATGGCGACTCATTTGTAGATAACCATTGATATTTTCTGTTTGGCTTAGTAAAGAAAACACATTTTTCATTCGTGGCGACTATCGTTCTGACAAACCGGTCGTCCATAATTTTATTTAAAAGTAACTTACAAATTTCAAGCCGTTTATTTGCCTGAGGTTTTCATAGCTCACAAGGGTCGATTAGAGGAGTTTTTAATTTTTCCAAATAGAATGAAGATGTCGTCAGATGGTGAACTTTGAAGAACCAAATTCAGCGGCTAATTGACGAATTGCTTAAGACGGATTGGATTCAACAGATTTTTTCAAGATATCTTTGTCAAACACAGATACCCTTCCGCAACTGATTTGACTTTGGCACTTGTGTCACCAGATCTTAGCTTTTAAACCACTAGATAATTGTCCTCTTGTTTATTTCGTTTTGGCCTTCAAATTCTGTAATAAAACGGATAGATTCCCACGTGAAAATTTTTTTCCAATAATGTCATAAAATTACTAAAATCTCATTTTACGATCATATTTGATATTGAAAATAGATTATTAAAAAAAGTGGATATAAAATAATTTATCATTATTATATTTAGGAGGTTAAGCGAATTTTAAAACAGCAATAAATTATTTCATATCTTTTTATAAGCCAAAGACATGTTTCATTTAAGTCTTAATAACAAAAATAACATTTTTAGTAGACATAATAATAATAAATTACAAATAAAATAATAAAAAATAAAATTAGATCTAAATTTATTATGTACTACTTTAAAACTGCATCCAATTTCTTTATCAGCATCTCATACGATGTTATAGAAAATCTGAAATATTTATAAATGTTTTATCATCAATTGATGGTCTTCTTAACTTTGGAATATTCCATACACTGTGAGTTTTAAAAAATTTTTAAAGACCTGGGTTATGGTTCTTTTTGTTGGTATATTTTCCGTCTCAACTTTCTTATGTCATCTTAAAGATATTGCTGAATTCATCTGAGCCATCAGCAAACGATTTTGACTCAATCTTAATTGACAACATTATCCAAAATTGAGTTTGATTTATCTAAATTTGGTTATATTAACTTATTAAAACAATTAAACGCTTACATAAAATTTCACAAATTCTGTACTTATACAGTATGAAATTGGTTGAAAATTGTTAAATTAAAATTTTATCGCTGTTTTAAAACCCTGATATCGGGATTTAATAAATTCTTCGATATGGATATGGATAAGGGTATGTGGTTTAATTTTAGGAGAGTATTGGCTTAAAGGAATTGTGTTTTTTTTTAATTGGGATGTTGAAGTGCGATAAAGATTTAGATTTGGTAGGTGAGAAGTTAATTGGAGTGACGCGAAACTACGAACATAATAATTCTTGAAATATTAAAAATAAAGAAACAAATCCATTTTAGCTTTTAATATGATTAGATGTGTGTTACAGAAAATTATAATGAAATATCGTTATTTGCAAAGCACTGTTAAGATCCTAATTTTATAGAAGGTGGAGCTTAAAATAATGTTTATTAGGTCTTAACGGCGTAGGTTGCCTTTATTATAATAAGGTTTAAAATGACTAAATCAAATTCAAGTATTTCAAAATTATATTTTATATTAAAAAGGGATTTTACAAATACGAGTGATCGTCCTTGATTGATTTTAATATAATTTCTTATTTCAAGGTTAGATTTAGTTTGGGGTTTTTTAAATTTACATTTTTACTTTAATAAACTATCTAATATTTTACTGTTTTAATGTTATTGACTTTAAAAAGGTTGATTTTTCCAAATATTTACAATCACTGATTTTAAAATTTTGGAAAATTGAATATTCCCTTTTTTATTATATATCCATTGTAATGGGTATTAACAAAAAAATTTTATTGTGTTCTCTAACTAATTATTACACCAACTATTAGTAACTGGTTAGATCTGATTCAGTTGTTAAGATTAACTTTGATTATAATTAGAATCAGTTAAGTAACAGTAATAATTTTTTATTATTGTTCAATAAATATTAGTAATAATTACAAATAACATTTAATTAGAGTTTATTAACAATTGTACTTCTCGGAGTTATTCACATATTAATTTTTTAGCAGGGTTCGATGGATAATAATGGTACTATTATATTATATCTGTACTAATATATTGTTTCGGTAAGGAAACTTTAAAACATTAAAAACTGAAACCTCATTATAAACCAAATCTTTTCTGTACAACTTTTAAGTATTTGGATTAATTTGGTCTGTTTTTATGTCAATTAATTATTGATTATTTTAAAAATATAATAACTTCAGATTTATTTTTTAGTTTGGAAATAGTTTAATATTTTGCTAATAAGTGCTTTGAATTGTAGTAATAATATCTTGTTTAACTTAATTAAAAATGCTAAAATTTGAACCGCAAAAACAACATTTCTGGGAAGTTTTTAATTTCTGCTCCCATTTGAAAAAGACAGCAACTGGGGCTCATCGAATGTTCATGGAAGCTTATGGTAAAATTTTTCCTACCGCTAAATCATGCAGAGAATGGTTTAGACGTTTCAAGATGGCTAATTACATTATCCGGGATTGCAAGTCTGAGGACGGTGATTTACATTACTAATAAAGTTTGCACCATATTTTGACTGAAGTTGAAAAGTAGATATACTTCCATAATATAAGGTTAAGATAGAAATGCGCGTTTGATTGAATAACATTTATTATTGCAAAAACCACAAAAAATCGCCAAATTAAATTTTTTATGTATATTTGTCTCTTAATATTTTATTAATCTTTCATCTCATTCATCATTGCTTTGAAAATAAACTTAGAAATATGGATGACCAAAAATAAAAAATTCACATTTGTATGTGGTATGATTTCAAACAAGGAAAGACTGTCGCACAATCATACCGAACGAAGTGTTTAATGATAGTATTATTACTAATGATCAATGCAGATGGTTTCAACGATTTAGACATGGGAATGTTAATCTGATAAATGATCAGTATGGATAGTCGATGGGAGATGATGACTTTAAAGAAATCATTGAAACAGATCCTCGAAAGCTGTTTGAGAGCTTCAAAGGCAACCATATGGTCATAGCAAATCATTTACATTCAATTGGAAAAATAAATAAGTTTGGTAAATGGATCCCCATATCAACTTAGTTTTGAAAACATGGCAGTGTCTATTAGCCTGAGTCAAATGTTATTTCGCAAATTCGAGAATATTTTTTTAAAACAATCCTTACGTCAGTTGAGAAGTGAATATATTTTGAAAATCCGTGCAGTAAAGGTAGTTAAGTCTTGATAAAAGACCGGTTTCAACTCCAAAACCGAAAATACACGGATTAAAAGTGATGCGGTTTATATTGTGGAGCATGAATGATTCACCTTACTTTGAAGTGCTCAATTCTTCTCAGAAAATTAGTCATTGACATTGGTGGAAATTGTCTTTTAGATTAATATTAATATTTGTTTTTTTGGCATTAGAACTCGTTTTTTCAAATAACACCCATTTCTCACTTAACATAATAATAAACGAAGAAAATGGATATCTGATCCCAGACACTCTCTAAATAGACACCAAAACGAAATGTTGACTACAAGTATCTTAGGATAAAAAACAGTATGCTGTATCAAGAGTTGTGAAAAGAGAACAAACTCGTCAAAGATAAACTTTACAAACAACAATTGATAGATTTAAACAATCAATCAGGTATTGAAAAATAAGCTACCTGAATATGTAAAGAGATGTTTTCTTTCACCAAGATAACGCCCAACCACATATTGCAAAGATTATGAATGTCACTTTATGAGATCTTATATTGGATGTTTTATCTTACCCACTGTATTCACCCGACATTGCTTCGAGTGAATATCATTATTTTTTACCTATGTCACACGAACCTTTGAAGTAGTACTTCAACGATTATGAAGAAATAAAAAATTGCCTATTGAATTGATCACTTCCAGTCGTTTTCCACCAAGGATTCCAGCAACTGCCAGTCAGGTGGAATAAATAATAGCAAACAGTGGAAAAAACTTTGATTAATGTACATGTACCTGTTTTTTCATAATAAAGTGTTTTGTATTATAAAACGGACCAATTCAATTCACATGTCTAATAAAATGGAAGCTGATGAGCTAAGTAGTATCTGTCAATAAATTTATACAAACCAAGATGTATTGAATTACAACCTTTTACTCTGCCGTAGAGTAAAATAATAATGAGAAAGACAAAAAACAAATGTAGAGTCCTAATTTGTGTGATTCTTCATTCTCTCATCGGGCTTCTGTAAAAAGTCTTGAGTTACTGGCTCTACCGACATTGACCATCGATGGTATCATCGGGATCTTGGATCTATATAATTACTGTCTCTCTTATACCTCCTCATTTATGTTATTATCTCGTTCTACTTATAAAAAAAAGAAATTAAGTCACAAAATATTATTTTATCATAATTGATATATAATATTAACTAATCTTAGTAGTAAAAGATATTATATTGAAAAATCAAATAAAATTTCAAATGAAGCTTAATAAAACAATTAGATAACTATTTTAAAAATTTTTAATCGATAATCAATATGAAATAAATATATCGATATGACCAACAATAAAATAAATGACACATATTAATTCAATAAGAAAATATAACCTCACTACGAGAGATAAAATGGGTCAGTGGGCTCCAATGATTCAATCGAAGACTGTTGAATTTCATAGGACCCAAATGTAATTCTGTTGCATTATAAAGTAAAACAGGGGGGCCTGTAAAAAAAATCTTATGACATAAAAATTGAAAATCTTTACATTTTATTTATTTTGAAATTCTGAAAAATAACTTCTTCAAACAAATAGTTTTCCTTTAAAATCTTTCGAAAACCATAATTGAAATACAAAATGCAATCTTATTAATTAATACTATAATCAAAATATCACTACCGTTCTCCTTTTATTTTTCTTTGGCTTCATTATGCATGACCATGTGTAGATAGAAAATATTCGACGTTGTGAGTACGATTCATGGGTTGTTAACTATTGATTGTGAGTGAATATTGACATTTTTCTTGATTTGAAAGCACGCTACATAAATTTTCACTATAAACATATTGTGACATAAAGTCTAAAGCCTTGGAAAGCTTAAATTTATAAAGACACTGAAAGTACAATGAACTTGTGTGAACCAAAGCACAAGAAATCTTTTTTGATAACCTTGTCATTTCACCGCTTCATTTTGAAATTAATTCTGAGGCGCTTAAAGAAATTATATATTTTTATTTAAGAAACTGTTGTTTTTCTTTCTGGCTTACGTGAGTTATTTGTATTTTTTCTCGGCCTAAAAAAGATTTGTTACATAGAATAGTCATTGTATAATTCTTTTTCATTATTTTGTATTTTTTGTTACAATATCTACGAATTTTGCTATTATTTCTATTTTATTTATACCGAATAGTTTAGATTTGATATGAAAAATTCAAAGAAATTTCAATATTTACTTTACAAATATTTTGAACAGTTGTAAAATAGTCGTGTGTATAAACTTTTACTATATTCTTTGATTTTCGTAGAAAATTTTTTTTCACTAATACTTTTGACTGTGAGTTACTTGATCCTTAAATCTTTTAATTTGGATTACTTGTATAAAAGACTGACAAATTCTGTATGCTTTATCTTCGGTTTGTCTCTAATAGCTTCTGTTTGTGTTGGACGTGGTCTTAATAAAACATTTTTCACTTATTCATGAGTTAGATTTGTCTGATCCAGTGTGATTTTTATTGGCTTTTCATGATTTAGTCATGAATAATTTTTATATAATTTATTATTAATCATCATTAGACCTTGGATTTACCCGACTTTAAAAATCCAGTCTAATATCTTATAATTACATTAAAAAAAATTCAGAAAATCGAAATATTACTACAAAACTGTGCTAATGTTAGTCTTACAAGTTAAAATTAATACGATTTTTCAGGAAATTGTTAATAATTTATATCTGAATCCAAATTTTCTATAGGTTCGTTCGTACCGTGGACTGATAAAAGACAATTAAATATTAATAGCAGCGAAATTTATAACAAACAAAAGAAAAACACCAAGTCAATTTCCACAAATAAAATAAATTTTAATGAAGACCTGATTAAGTTCCCTTCCAAACCCTTTGACTTCGAATCAAATGCCTTCGACTGAAATCTCCACATAATTTTCAGTTCTCAGCTTTCTCTTCAATTCAACTTTTTAAATTTACTTCAATTTTCAACTAACTACAATTTAAGTCTCAATTATTTTTCACTTATTTTACTTCTTTCTATACTACTTAATTTCTTCTGACTGGGAAAGCTCTGTAACTCCATGAAGTTGGTGGTCTCAGACTTGCTCCACCAGCCAATGAACGCTCCTAAAGGTCACTGCTATCACTAGAGCATCAAGGATGTTCTTCGTCTTCTTCCCTATCCTGTTGATCTATGCTGAAACCGGGAATTTCAAACAACAGCCAAGGTTGAACTCAATTAAGGTAAATAATTAATCCTCTTTCTGTCATCTCTCTTTAATGAAGCCTCGCTATCTCTCATTTTCTCATTTACAAATTGAACTCCAGTAATTTATTGCAATTTCATCTCAAACGTACTCCACTGTAAAAAACCTAATTAATTCCCTTTTCGTGTGACTAACTCCATCTCCACTTTTAAATTAACAAATGGATCGCCGGGAGTTTCAATTATTCAGTTCAGCACGAACATATTTTATCCTGCAAAATGTTAATTTTTTTATGCAATATCGTAATTTTAAAATTTTATATTACATAAACGATTATAATCATTTAATAATAATAGTAATTATTTTATTAATATTATGTATGATTATTTTTATACTTAAGTAATTATTTATTATCAATTATTATTATTGACAAAAATAAAATATTTTCAAACGGATATGATGCACAATAAAAATTGTAAATGAGAATTCTAATACAAACATACATTCGTAGTACTAAAATAGTAATCGAATCGCTAGGATAAAACCATAATTGGAAATATAATCTAAATTCCTTTAGATAATAAGTTTAAAAATTTATATGCAAAGAATTTCATCATACAGTAACATCTAAATATTTAAACTGATTAAGTTGTGGTTTAATTCAGTTTTCATAAAAACCATCAAAGGATTTGCAGGAACAGTACTGTCACTTCACCGTAATCAAGAATCCGAGGACGTTTAACCAAAAGACGATCTTCAATTTTATCTACGATATCAGAAAAGAGATCATGTATTGTCTTCGCGTTGTTCTGTTTATTTTTGAATCGTAAAGTTAAAATTCATATTTTTTGCAGAAAGGTTTCTCATTACTCATTCCATTTTTTGAATGTTAACTATTATTATAAATTAAAATATTAATGATAAGAAAATTGCTCAGATAATGTCCCAAATCTTAAGATTTATGTTCATTTTTATTAATTGAAGACTTAAATTTGATTATTTTGTTTTCTTGTCTGAAAATATTCATCCTGCTATAATGTCTATGACATTTGCTTTCAAAATGCGATTTTAAGTCTGTTTCCAAACATTTGTTGGTTTATAAGCTCTTCTGAGTGCATTTGTCGTAGGTGTGCTTATTTTAAATATCTTGTAGCTGAATTTTGTTTCATTATGCTAAATAAACATTATAATAATGGTTATTATGGCCTTTCCAACTTTTCAACTGAAGGTAAACAATAAATTTATTAAAATCAAAACACACGAGATAGCAATGGTTCAATATTATTTAATTTATGAATATGTTTAGAAATAATCTGCGCTACCTTATTATTCAGTAATCTAGCTGGGTTGAATAGGATATCATAGACCGCTGAATTTTTGATTAATCTGAGATGTATGAATCAGCCTTATTTCAAAATAACGATAAAAGGAGTTCTTGTCCTTCAAAAGAGCCTTCAAGAATTGTATTTATCTTCGTCACTTTCAATTTTAAGAATTTTAAATTCGAATTTCTGTAATTTCTCATATTATTTATTTTCCAAAAAATGCTTTTTCAGACAATTTTCATATTTGGCAATTTTGACTTAGAAATTTTGTAGACTATTTATTTTAAATATTTATATATTTACGTATAAAAGTGTTAATTAATAATATAATACAGTGATAATTCAAAATTGCAACTTTGATAATTGAAACATTTCAAAATTAAAATGCACGTTTAATTTCAATCTTAAATTAATTTCATGATTTATTTAGAAGAAAATTAAAGGAAAAGATAAGTTGGAAATTATTTCCAAAATCGATGGTGGCTAAAAAATCAAAGATGTTTTAAAAGTTTTTAAATTGGACAGAACCACTGCCCATAGAATTAAGTAAAATAAATAAACAAAATCCCTCAGTTTTTAAATGAAACAAATCAAGGAAGGTCCCATATTAATGGTTCTCGAAATAGAGAAAGACCTTTATAATTGGTTTTTTAAGCGGGCAACTCCATAATAGCGGCTGACAACCATAATAGACAATGAATTACTGCGGTAAAAAGATATAGAATTTCATAGATTGTTGAATCCAACTGTTGTATTTGAACTAAGTGCTGGGTAAATACAAAATTTTAAGAACCGCCGTGGAATACGTTCTTTAAAAGTAAGTGGAGAGAAAATTTTCGCTTATTAATTTTGTCCTTTATGTGTAAGTTGCAACAAGAGATTGAAACTTGGAATTTAACACGAGAACAAATCTATAATGCTAATGAAATGAGAATGATTTTTAAAAATCTGAATAGTCTCACTCTTGCCGGTATAGATGAGAAGACTGCTCTTCAAAAATATTGAAAGGAATGCATAAATATAACCCCATATTTCATTGGTAGTTAATTATAATCGGTAAAATTGGAAAACCGTGATGCTTTAAAATTGTAAATTTTTTGTATCTGACGATGATGATGCTGGCCGACTTTGTAATTTCCAAACTCCAGAACTAGTGAAAAATATGGATCTTTAATTCAGAGTTGTTCCTGGTGTCACAATAACATTGAACGAAATAAAGAATATGGGGTGAAGGAGAAGGTGAAACATAGAAAACATTAACAGACACTGAAAAGATAGAAATATTTTTTATGCTGTTGTCGATTGGACTGAGGCTCCTTTATCATTACAAGAGGTTTTATCATTGAGAAGGATAAGAGAGAAGGCATATCTGCGAAAAATTTTTCTTCATTAAACCTTGCAGTGGATTTTTATTCATTTTTTGTATAATTTAATAATTGATTTATGAAATTTTGCAATTATCGAATTATATTATATAATATGTATAAGACAAGTAAATATTTACTAAATAAAAACTTAGACAAGCGAAAAGGAACACTTCTACAAATAGGAACTTGAGAACATCAGCAAAACCAAATCCTATTCATCCGATTTGGCTCCTTCAGACTTCTTTATTTTCCCAATCTTCAAAAATTTGTCTGTAAAGCGTTTTCGTGAAAATCAAGAAGCACTTGATGCGAAATTTAGGTATTTTTCAAGTCTTCATAAAAGTCATTACAACCAAGGTATTCAATTGCTAGAAAACGTTGGACTAAATGTGTTGAGCTAAAAGGAAATGTAGAAAAATAATTTAATTTTTGAACGATAAATATTTTGCTAGTCAATTCCTTCATAATGGATCAAATTTTAAATTTGATTATTAAAAGAAATTATCGATATCTAAATAAAATCAATTGCAGATATTGATCTTTTTTATTATTCTCCAATTCTAATTTACTTGTTCATTCAACTCTGCTTACCATAAGAATACGGAAACAGGTTGTTTTTATGTAGAGGATCTCTTAGAGCTTCCATCTTAAAAGACTATTGAAAAACCTTCCACAATAAATATTATTAATAATTCTGTTTAATTAAGAAAAGGGTTTGTATTTGTTGTGAAAAAGATATTTCGTTTTAGTTATAAGATTTTAGTGAATCAATCCTGTTAATAACACTTCCTCTATTTTTGGAGTCATTTCAAAGTTCAGGTAAAATTAAAAGAGTATAAAATGAATATATTTTGTTTGGTTAATGCAAGGCACGTAAAATAATATGCAATTTAAACCAACCCGATCATATAAAAAAATAAAAATTTTAATTATAGTGAAACCTGTTAAATTGAAAACATTTTAAATTTGAAAAAATTTTACGTTCATTATAAAAAAACATCTTGTATTCGAACACCTATATATTTTTTAAATTGCATTGTTGTTAAAAATACCTATTGTAATTTTAACAAATAATTTTCAATTTGTTTAACTAATAATTTGATCTGCCATTGGAGTAAGATTCAAGCAATTCTTAATTGTAATTTCTGAAATCCCCGCGGTTTTATAAAAATTATTACCAATTACATCTTTTGGAGATGAAATACTAAAGCTTGGATAAAATCTGGTTTCTTTATTGAATATCTAATGCACTTAAATATCTTTTTTGAAAATAAATCGGAAGTGACAAGTATGAAAATATAGATTTTTTATAATAAAAAATGTTATTATCATTAATTGCTACAAACATGTAGGAGTAGATATACCAAGTACTGAAAAGATTTCAAAATCAGATGAAGGTTATTTCATATTATGTGCTAATTTTTATGGTTAAATGAACCTTGGTTATCAATGAAGATGATATACAGATTTATGACACCATTGAAGATGCAGAGAGAGGGAATGAATCCTTTAGACGATATGATTAAATACATTTAAAAATAAATCCACCGTTTTCTAAAGTAATGTAGTTTTTTAATTCATTAAAAGACTATGCAATTCATAATGACTTGATTTCAGTAATGATTCCATTAAGTATATTAAACAATATTGTATTACTTCCAAAGTTAGATAAATTGAAAACTGCCAAAATAGATAAATATTTGCTAGTTAATTTATTTCATGTATAACATATTTAGTATTTTGTTGGGTTTCGGGAGTAATAATAAAGATAATAATAAGGATTTTTTTAAAATAATAATAACAGTAATTTTTAAATAATAATAATAATAATTTTTTTTAAAAAATAAAATAATTTTTTTTCATGATAGAATCCCGCCGTGTGGATTATATTTTTTTGTCCTTTGATCAGGCTAATGGATTTCATCGACAAAATCCATTATCCCCGGGAGTGATGAGACTATCTCGGCGTGGAGATAGTGGAAAGTAATAGTCTTCTCCGAGTAGGGATTGGTGATCGTAGACCAATCCCTACGCCTATAAAAGGAGACGGCTACTCCCGTTAAGATGCCCAGAATTTCATGCCCAAAAGTTTTGTGAAGAAAATTTGAGAAATTTGTCCAGAAGTTTGGAGAAGATTGTTAAACAGAAAGGAAAAGGATCTCAGAAGATTGCAAAAAAAAACAATTCAGAAGACGCTGCTCAGAGATTCCAGAGAAACGACCACAGTAATTTGGTATTTCTATGCCCAGGATTATGCAGTCGGATTTTTCAAATCCCCGGATTTTTCTCACCGAGAGTTAGGGAGCCCCTAGTTGACCGGAGACGGGCCTAGAGGGTGACCCGAGGACCCCTTGTCGCTCTCGGTGAGGATTATTTTGTTTTTCTTTTATTTTACATTATTTTTCGATTTTAGTATTAAATTCGTATTATTATTAAAGATAACAGGGATTTTAACTAACATTTTATTTGTGATTGTTAATATAAATAATTCCGAACACAACGAATACACAAAGTGAGGAGTCAAAAGCCGACGAGCAAACGTTACTACATTTTAGTATATTAGTTACAATTTCTATATGTTTATGTTAAGTTTCCCTAAAAGTGACTTAATTTAGACTTTAACAAATCGATAAAATACTGGAGGGTCACTTAACATGAACTAATTGACTTATCTGAAGGAATTATGGCCTGTAGTTCGGAACTAATATAAAAAAAATCAAAAACAATTAAGACTTTAATACAAATATTTTTATTTGTAAAAATATTAGTTTACAATTGATTTTAAAAGAGGATCTCTAAATCCTTACACAGTTATCCTGTAACTTGTGGTAAGGTCCTAAGAAGATTTGCCAACCCTAACTGTTGTGCAAACCCTGAACAACAAAAGAAATAATGGAAGATGTGAATAAAAAAGGGACAGATAATCCTATCAAATAGTGATTATCGGAAAATAACTTTGGTTAGATTAAATTTTAAAGATCTGTGTAAATTAAAATAATTTACCAGATTAATAATAAATGAATAAATAAATAAATAAATGATTATAGAATTTACTTTTTCAAATACGCATATAATAGAGCTTCCTAATGTTTTCTGTGTGACGTGACTTCGACTTGTAGTATCCAAATGTTGATTGTTTTTGAATCACAACTGGCACTGCTTTTATATTGTTTTCAATTAGCTTTCTCGTCTGGCTTTGAATATTTAATTTCCGTCTTCGTAATGGAATTTTCTCAATGGATTGTATTTCTTCGTGAAGATACTTGATACTATACTTTGCATGGGTCTAAACCAAATCGAGTCTTCCGATACTGAATATTTAATGTCTTCGTCTATGTTTATGTCTGAGTGATTTTTGTGCGTCTTTTCTCCGAATTCCGTGTCGTTTCATACAGTATTTTTGTGGTTAATATTTATTTTTATATTTTTTTTCCTTATTTAATTTTTATATTTAAAATTGTTTCTATTTTTAAATTTACAGTACATATTTTTTACTAAGTTTCTATTTTTAGAAACTTAGTAATTTCTATTTTTAATTTTTTGGTATTTTCTTTATTTTAATATTTATTTTAATAATACTAATAATAATAGTAATAATAATAATAATAGGAAAAATGATTTTTGTTAGGACTCGATTTATTTAATTTTAAAGATTCTCTTTTTTACCACAATAAAAGTTTTTAAATATTTATTAAAATCAATAAAATTCACAAATTCACAATAAAGAGTTCAATAATCAATGTCTTGAAATAAGTTAATTTCCTAATTTCTCTTGAGTCTCCACAGTATAAGCTGTGATTATTTTCATATATTCTTCAGTTCTTTTAGATTATGTTCTTTATTAAATTTTCCTTTTATCATTGATTGTAAATTATCAGTTAATTCAAAATTTAAACATTTGTTTTTATTTATTAAAAATATTTTTTCTTTTTTTTAAGATATTGACAGTTTTTGCTAATTACCTATTATCAAATTTTCAACTATTATTGATGGTGTTATACTTTTTCTATTTTAATATCTATATACATTAAAATATAAGTATTATTTTAATCTTCTTCTTTCATTTCCAACTTTATTCACCAACATGTTTATTTCCTTGTTTATTAATGTTTAATTATATTACATATTTAATCACTAACCGTTTTATAAAAAAAATTTTAAATTAATACGATAATTAAACGATAAATGCAAACAATTTATTAATATAATTTCCCTTTTTACAATAAACACGAAATTTCATTTTTTGAAAAAGCTTATGAATGATTCCACGTTCAATATTCGACCATTCTTGAATAATCGCATTCCCTTCCTAACGTAACTACAACAGCATGTACCGGATTTTTAATCAGTTTACGACTACATCAACCGATCTTCGCTTACTTCGTGACATGCTTATATT
The DNA here is from genome assembly GCA_037834085.1 of Bipalium vagum. Taxonomy (NCBI): domain Eukaryota; kingdom Metazoa; phylum Platyhelminthes; order Tricladida; family Geoplanidae; genus Bipalium; species Bipalium vagum. The sequence continues at coordinate 9,006 of JBBMKC010049309.1, read as the reverse complement.
TCTACTTCCTGAAAAATTTTCAATTTTAGCATTTTACAGAATAATTTTGTTCTCCCTTGGAAAACAAATGATTTATATTTTTAAAAAACCTTAAAATAATTATTATTCTTTTAATCCTTATAAACAAATTTTTAATATCTAAATTTTGTCAATTGTATTTCAAAAAAGTTTGTTAGCATACATAATTAGTAATCTGTATGCTTAATGACTGTTTAATAATAATGTATAATTTATAACTATAATATTATTTAATTATTCATTGAATACGAATTTTAAATTTTAATTTTTTAATTTTTTTAAAGAATATATCAGTATTTTCTTCTTTTTTAATTTTGAAATTTAGAGTTAACATTGGGATTTATTTTCAAAATCATTATTAATTGTTTAGGGCCTTAAAATCATATTTGAATTAAATATATGTGTTAAATAAATTTTTTCAAATTACTTTATATTTTTTCATTGTCTTTTTTCATATTTACTTGTTTGTTCAATTAAATACATATATAAACATTAACTTTTAAACTTGTAACAGTTTAAAATGTTAAAAGAATCTGTAGCTAAAAGTAAAATTGCTTAATTTGTAGAATATTTTGATGAATTATCAATTCAGAGATTATAGATGATGTAATCAGAACAGTTAAGAAAGAAGCTGAATGGAAAGTACTAATTGTTGATAAATTATCTGCAAGAATGATTTCTTCATGTTGTAAAATGCATGACATAATGAATGAAGGGATTACACGTAACTCTAAAAATTATTTTTGATTAATACTATTTGTAGTTGTTGAGGACATCAATAAAAGACGTGAAGTTTTACCACTTGAAGCTATTTATTTAATAACTCCGACTGATAAAGTAATATAAATAATAGTAGTAATATTTAACTTAATAAATAAAAACAGTCAATAAAGGCTTTAATGGCTGATTTCAGTGGTTCTCGAAATCAGTATAAGACTGCACATGTGTTTTTTACTGAAGGTAAATTTAATATTTATTCTTATTGTATTATTAATATTACTTATAATTTTGTTGAAGTCTGCTTTAATTCTTAATAAAGATGAATTATGATGTAAATGAACATTATTTTCAATAAATATAATGTTCTTAATGAAACCTTTATAACTGATTTTCCTATTTTATATGATTTAAATCTGTAACCGTTTCAAAATTATTTTCTTTCTAAAAAAATTATTCAATAAAAAATGTTCTTCGAAAATATTGCGAAATCAGTCGATTTTAAGATACTTTATTGGGGATTAATCACATATCTGTTGGCATGTAGTACCAATTTACTTAATTTTTAAACATTTTCAAAGTGCCAAAATATAAAATAATTAATTTGATTTATCTTTTAATACGATCAATTTGGTAAATAAATGAAAATCTCTCAATTGGCAGCTTGCCCGGACGAGTCTTTTAACGAGTTATGCAAATCTCCTTGCGCGAAATACCTGAAAACTTTGAAAGAAATCAATATAGCCTTTCTGCCGTATGAGAGTCGTGTATTCTCTTTGGATTCACCGGAAACGACCCAGTTCTACTTTAATCCCAATGCAAAAACTGGGAGAACTTTACATTTGGAAAGAATCGCTGAACAAATTGCGACCTTGTGTGCAACATTGAAAGAATATCCACCGATTCGCTATCGAGCGTAAGTTTGTTGATCGTATAAGTGTTCGTATGTACGTGTGTGTGTGTGTGTGTGTGTGTGTGTGAGAGAGAGGAAAATGCATTGTTATTTCCACCTTTTTGCAGTCAATGGGATAAAAATGCGGAATTCGCACAGTTGGTCCAGCAAAAATTGGATGCATACAAAGCCGATGATCCTTCCATGGGAGAAGTATGGGTTTTTTTTATCTAACTGTAACTCTATTTTTCTGGATTATAATTTTTATTGATCTTTACCGAAAAATATTTGTTCCTTAAAATCTAATCGATAATAATTTATATCGATTATTTTAATTTAATAAAAATCAGTCTTTAAGAAACATTCTTTGCTTTTATTTCTATTGATTTCTTATTTAGTTTTCTTTTTTCATTTCTTTTCATTTTTCTTCTCAAGTGAAAGTTATATTATTTATTTCCCAGGGAAATGCAAATTCCAAAGAATTAATCGATTTTATTTTTCTTTCCAGCAATAAAATAGATTGAAACTTGAAAGAAAGCTGATAATAGTACTTTTTTTAGTTTTCTCTTTTTTATATTTTATAAATGTTCTGCCAAACTAAATTTCATATAATTAAGAGTTGAGTTCCTCTGTTTTTGTAAACATAATATATCACAATCAAAATACTTTTCAAACCCGATACAGGCTTATAATAAAATCTTTTTTGGTCAAAAAATCACAAATGTCTATTTAAATTAACTTTTTTGGAAATTTCTAGTTTTTAAAATAATTTTCCTAGGCAAATTAGAGATAGTGATTTATAGGAAACAGGTCAGAATAATATTGAAAATATGACAGAATTTTCAAATGTAAATCACATGTGTTTTCTCTAATGATTTACAATATATTGGTTTGGATATCCTGTAACAAAACAGATCTCTTTTTGATAATTTGAACTGAAAAATTATAAAAAATTTTATCTTTTCAAGTTATTATACACATAGAGGTCAGCATTCATTGTTAGGCTCTTTTCTAAAAACTCTTTATGAACAATAGCGTCTCTATTCAACCATAGTTAAAGTGTAATTGTTTAGATATTCATTGATATTCTTAAATCTCAAGATTTGAACCTATTAATGACACCTAAGTGATATTATGCAGTTAATTTTTAATGTTGAATTAGATTAATATTGTATAACAAATAACCCATTGTTCAAAACTGGTGTTATTTTATGATGTGAAAGTTTAGAACGTATTGTGAAAATAACTTCCTTAATTCCAATGATTTTCCCGATGGTTGCAAATTCTTGACATATTATGTCCCTTAGAATAAGTATATATCTTCGAGGGATGAATAATAACTTAGGTTTTCGTTGATATTTGATTTTGCAATGTTTGGCGTATTTCCAAATGATAATATTGCTAATCACCTTTGGAATGTTCATTATTTCAACGAATCATCTCCAAGAACTAATCATATTTCATGATTCATCTTTAGTAGACTAAATATCCATTAATTGCATCGTACCAATTTTTATATTAAAAAAAAAGAAATTCTTGTGAGAATTGACAATAACTAATAAAATTAGTAAACATTTGATATAAAAATTCATTATTTCATTAAAAAAATATTAAAGACAACCATGATACATCATTTATCAATTTGTATATGAAACCACATGAACCTTTTGTATCATCTGACCAAAAGGAAGGATAGACTCTGTTTACATAAGTCAAAATTAACAAACAGTTTTTGTTTGAGAATGACTTTTAATAAAGGTTATTATAGTTTCGTTTAACTTTCAAAGTTTTATAAATTAACCTCTATTGATTCTTTATTTGACTTTTTCCTGTTTTGAAAATTTTTTAACAAAATATCTACAATTCTGCTTGACAACTCGAACTTTAATATGCTTTAAATATATTATTTATGTGTCAAAATCTTACTTATAAAAAAACAATATCGAGTGAGAAGATCTTTAATATATCTTGGTACCTATAAGACTTGTTTTATTTTAGTTTTTCGAAATAAAGATTTTTATTAAAATTAATTGAAATTAAAATTTTAATAAATTTCTTAATGTTTTTTAATTTAAAGTTCTTAGGTAAATAAATTTACAAAAATATTTTAATTAAATATTTGAAAAAATAGAAAAATTATGCTTTATTTATTAAGCTTTTGAGAAGTAGAAAAAATTGTGAAATTAACATTATACATTGTGATTTATTTTCAATAAATTCATTTGATATCGGAAACAGTAATAAATTACAGATCACTGACATGGCAACTGAACCAAGTTTTCATATTTAATCATTACAAAATATTTTCCAAAAACGTAGTAATTTCACAAAAAATATTTCATTGAATATATGCATCAACCCAATAGTTGCCAACGTTCAGAACGTAAATTTTTCAATAATTTTTCTTATTTTCTATTTTTATTGTCTTATTTAAACGAAACTGTCTTTCGACTTGAAACCCCTTTTCAGAATAATGCAAAACATTTACAATTCAAGGCTGTTTACCGGAATTTCCTATAAAAGACACGTTTGTCTATTAAAATATACAATTCAATTTTTTCTATTCAATATCAAAGAAATAATTATCTAAAATTGATCTCAAAAATGTGATTGGTTAAAATTATTTATATTTTATGATATTTGTGTTTTATTTATTTATATGTTTGAATAAAATGCAGAAAAATTTTTAATATAACAATTATATTTTATTATATAAAGGGACCTTTTAAAGATCGAAGTCAGCTAATAATATTAGACCGAGGATTTGATCCAGTATCTCCTCTATTACACGAGCTGACATTTCAAGCAATGTCTTATGACTTGATCGCCATCGAAAATGACGTTTACAGGTAGATACTTCAATAGAAGTATTTTAATGTTTTGGGATATTTAGGTATTTAAATACATCAGGACCAGAAGAAAGAGAAAAAGAAATTGTGTTAGATGAAAATGATGAATTGTGGTCAGAGCTTAGACATTTACATATTGCTGTGGTTTCAAATCAGGTAACAAGTCGTCTTAAAAAGTTTGCTGAAGAGAAACGAATGAGAGGAACGGGTGATAAGACAACAATGCGTGACTTAAGTCAAATGTTGAAGAAAATGCCACAATATCAAAAAGAACTGTCGATGTACTCAACTCATTTTCATTTGGCCGAAGACTGCATGCATGCTTATCAAGGCCATGTGGATAAATTATGCAAAGTAGAACAGGTTTGGAATAATAATGAAAAGATATTTTTTTATTAAATATTATTAATTTTCTTTAATTACCGTAAAGAGTTAACCAATCAAAATTCGGTCACTTAAAAACTAGTTATTAAAAACAAAATGACAATTAATTACTAAAATACGAGGATGGATTGATAAGTAAGAAAAAACAATTTTTTGAAAATTTTATTTTTATTTCTCAACATAAAATCACCTTTTAAGCTGATGGACTTCTTCCAACGGTACTCTAGCTTCATGGTGCCATTTTTAAAGTAGGTTTTATCAAAAGCCTCAAAATATCAGCTGTTTGGTTTATAACTTCCTCGTTTGACACAAATCTCTTTCCTCTGAGCCATTTTTTCAAATCTGGAAGCAATAGAAATCAGACGGGGCTAGATATGGAGAATAGGCTCGATGTGAAAGCAATTCGTATCTCAAATATTGCAGTTTTTTTTCAGTTTCCCAGTATCGGTGAGCAGGTGCATAGTCATGATGGAAAATCACTTTCTTTTGCAAATGATAGCGTTTCTTCTTTATTTCTTCCTTGAGATTATTCAGTAATCCCACATAATATTTCCCGGTTATTTTTTTAAGAAACAAGAAAGTCAATGAGGATTATACCGTGAGCATCTCAGAAAACAGTTGGCATAATCTTTCTATATATTTTAACACTGATAACGTACATTACATAAAAATAATATAATGACATGTTATATGCAACTTGGCGAACCTTCCTGCGAATACATCCCATCAAGTTATGTACAACGTATTGATCGACTCTCTGAGATGCCCCTAACCATTCTTTCGAAATTGCTGAATTGTTCCAATAGTTTTATTAGTAGTCTTTAAATAACTTTTCACAATTGACCAATATTCTTAAATAGCTCGAAGTTCTGGTCTGTTTGCAGGATTGCAATCTTTGGCTACATAATGGACACCATCATCCTCAAACCACTTTGTTGTGTTTCTTGCGTAACGAATGCTTGATAAAACTGCCCAAAACAATGAATTTGTTTCATGCCTATTTAGGAATGGTAGTAAACATTTCTCTAGACATTCTTTCTGATACATTTGTAAATTCATCGTACCAAAAGTGATATAATGACTAGTTTTTAGGCCACATGAACATATCGCCTGCAAAACATAAAACTTTTGAGGAAATTTTCTTTTGTATTTAACTTTGCAATCATCAGTAGCATTATGGTGGGTTAGGCCTGTGTAAAAATCTTGTCCAGCAATATATTTAAAATTTTTTAAGACATGTTTCGTCATCCATGACGACACATTCACACTTTGCTAATACTTGATCGTATAGTGTTCTACTTAGATTTCAACAGATTAGACAGACAACAGTTTCCGGCTTTTGGTTAGTTCACCCTTAGTTATATTATTAAGATTATGTCTATTGCTACTATTATTATTGTTCTTATTATTATTAATATTTAGGACTTAGCTATGGGAACAGATGCAGAAGGAGAAAAAATTAAAGATCATATGCGGCAAATAGTGCCTATATTATTGGATCAATCTGTCACAGCCTACGATAAATTACGAATAATTTTACTTTACATCATTCATAGGGGTGGAATTGCTGAGGAAAACATCGATAAATTAGTTCAACATGGGCAAATACCTGAACCACAAACAGCGATTATTAAAAATTTAACAATGCTTGGAGTTTCATCAGTAATTATTTTAAAAATTTTCATTAATGAAATTACAAATATGAAATTTGTTTTAATGGATGACTAAAAATTAATTTTCATTTAAATTTTTTAAAATTTGAAAAATATAATCTGAAATAAGTAAAATCGTTATCATTATTTTATTTTTATATTTTGATTTTTTTATTTTACTGTTAATCATTATATGTATTCATTTCAGACCGCTGGTCGTAAAAAATTTACTCAACCATACTTAGTGTCGAATAGAAAGGAAAGAGAAGGAGAGCAAAAATATCAAATGTCAAGATGGACACCTTATATTAAGGATATTATGGAGGTATGAAGAAATCAATTAAGCTTAACTGATGACCGAAATTTCTTAAAAAAATTATAATTTTCTGTTAATTAAATATCTTTTTCAAAATATTAAAATGAATTTTAAAACCCATTTGTAATTTTCTAATTTTATTTATATTTAATACTCAAATCTAATTTATATGTTTCTAAATATAAATTGGAGTAAATATAAAATATAAATTTACAAAGAAAACATTCTGAACATTTTGAGTTTGTAAATTTTTATCAGATATAATTAGGTTCATAGGCGATTCGTTAACTAAAAGATATTTTAGATTTAAACAAAAGAAAGTTTTAATTTTCGGAAAATCACTTCACCTTTTTAGTAAGAAAAACCAAAAGTTTCATAAGTAATAAATATTTTAATCAATGATATATTGTCCTTTTTGTTCCAAGACCTTCTGCCATCTAACAGGCAATTTGAATATCCCAACCTTTAAAATGACTTAAGTACTTTAAATTAAGATTTAAAGATAAATATAAAAGGCGAAGTAACTTTCCGAGTAACACAATATTTCTACTGTAACTTTCCAAAATGTTTATTTCTACTCATCTAACAGTTATTTTCAACAATTATTCTTATCACACTGATTTTTACAGCCTTTTCTTTTGTTCAATCCATTCATCGTCAGGAAATTTATTATTTAGTTCACATTTCATCTTTCAAATATTATCTTAAATAAATTAATAAATAAATAAATTTTGGAAACCGCAAATGAAAATTTTTCTTTAAAGACATAAACTAATATTCAAAATTATTATTTCATTCTATATTTATTGATAATTAATTTTAAAGGATGCGTGTGAAGATAAGTTGGATGTTAAGCAATTTCCAATTTTCGGTGGTGGGCCTGTTAGAGCGAATATGGCAGGCAGAGGTGGAGGCCAGTTATCTGCAAGATATGGGCAATGGCACAAAGATAAAGCTCAGCAACAAAGAAATGGCCCGCGTCTTATTTTCTTTGTTGTTGGAGGAATTTCCTATTCAGAAATGAGATCTGCTTATGAAGTTGCAAATCAGTACAAAAATTGTGAAGTGTTAATTGGAGGAACTCATTTATTAACTCCAGAGGCGTTTTTAGGAGACCTGGAAAAATTAAGTGCTATTTCAGGACAGGAATAATAATAATTGTTTTTACTGTGAAAATTCTAGTGATTAACCTTGATTTATATTGAATTTTCTTGCATAATTTATTAGTTGCATAATATTGTTAATTACGTTTCCTAGTCATAAGATATTCCTCGTTTATATTGATGTATTTTCACTCTTTTTCATTTAATAGATTTTAGAATGTTGTTCAAAATGTGCATTATTTATATTGAGATCAAATAAATTGATTTTAATGACTTATTTTGATTTTGGATCTTTTTTTGACCGGTCTCTGACACCGTCTCTTTTTTGACCGATCTCAATTTTTTCATGTTGATATTAAAGAAAGTATGGTGATGGGTATTCCATCTTATGCAATTATGTTTTAAGGGAAAACAGTCTGTTATTACTATAATTATTACTGATTGTGTTTAATGGCGCTGTTACACGACAAGTTACAATAGATATTTTTCTATTAAAAGAAAATCCTTTTTGAGAAATTCGAAGTACCTAAATAAATGTGTCCATTAAAAAGCAACACTTTTGCACCATCTTTTTTCTTTTTGATCTTCACTTAGTTTAGGTAAAAAGAGTTTTCATTTATCATATACACATACATCTGTATCATGTAGATCAGTAGAGACAATTATGTACAATGAGTAAATGTTATATTCACATAGTCTCTAGGTGATGGCAGTGTTACTGATCCTGGAGTCCCAAACGACACTAAATATAAAATTTAATGCACTTAAGGATTCAGGACAAATCAATCTGTGGACCATCGAGAGTAAATTGATCTCTGCCCCCATTGCAGTCGATATCTGCCAATGAAGAGAAGGAAAACATTAAACTCAAGCCACGATAAAGGTATATAATGGCATATAATATATACACAGAACACATGTAAACACATACGATTGAAAGTTGAGAGTACAGTATTTAAGGGAGATATTAAGAAAGGAGCTGTGTACGAAGACAAGATTGTAATAAGATTGAGGATGCAGAGTATACAGAGAAAAATACTAACAAGTTGGATAATAATGATAAGATTTTATATTT
>JBBMKC010049208.1:0-17844 GCA_037834085.1 Bipalium vagum | reverse complement strand
GTCTCAAGGAAATAAAGATTGTAATAAATAGATGTAATAAATACATTTTTTGTGAAATCTTTGATATTGTTATGTTTTTAACTGTTCATATTATTTTTTTAATATGAACACTTGAAAAAATTGGAACGCTTGTGTTCATATTGAACAGGGTTGACTGTATTTTCAAATTCTTTATACCAACTCACTCTTTCTTTATTTTATACAATTTTAAGTTGTATAAAATAAGATATAATAGTAATAGGAAAAATAATATTTTTTATCTTGGTTCTGAATAATTATTATTGAATGAGATTGAATAGGTTAAGGAATAAAAATCTTTCTCTTAATACTTTTATATCATCAATTGAAAGTGTTAAGTAAAAAAAACTATCGATCAAAATGAAATTTATTACTGCTCCCTCAGATTTTCAAGGGCCTGTCAGATCTCTGACATTTCTTTTGACATTTCATATCCATTTCTCCAGACAACCTGATTCTATGGATATTTGGATATACAAAGAAAAAAGAACTCTTCCGAAACACCTGATAACGTTTCTGAGATCCCTTGTGCTGCCGAAACAATCAAATTTTCATGTTCAAGTTCAGAAATATATACTAGATTCTCTTTTGGTTCAGGAGGCTATAATTCAAATGCGCAACAAAAATTTCATAATGTTATTCACCTCCTTCTCATAACCGAATTACCAGATCGCTTAGGACCGTCTAACCCATGATTAAATACTGTTCACATGGAACCCTTCTTCTCCTGCTTTCATTATGAACCAACACCTTTTGTGGGCTCTCAAGAACGTGATGTTAGGCACCTTAACCAAATGTTTGGTTCATCCCTCATCGCCAGTTCTGCTTACCAAAAATGGCCCACTAGGAATTCGTATTCCATGTACATCTCCAATAAAGAGAGATGCACTTTGAACCCATTTAAAGTTTGAAAATAAGTTGAGGACATTTCGTCTACAATACTTTTAATCATTAGCTTTACTAGATAAAAATACGACAACAAATGCCAGCTAATCTGAGGAAAACTTCGGAGGGAAACAGCTACTGGTTCGATTAGTCTTTCACCTCTATGCTCATGTCCACAAGCATGAATCCATAGTCCACAAAAGAGAAGGAGTTCGACGATCCGTTTGATATTAAGTCAGGAGATCTTTCAAAATCCTCCTCAAAGATCATGGATAGGTTAACATCGGATAGAATATTTGAATCTTTGACATCATATTCAAATGATCAATCAGATGATGAAAAAAATGCGGCGTATCATTTACAGAAGAATCACGCCTTAGCAATCACGGTAGTCTGGGACAATAGGTCTGAACGAATGGCATGAGAATCAGACATGACATTTGTTATACAATTCATCGTCTATTTCCACAAAATGAGTAATGCGGATGACCGAAGATTGCACATAATAACTATGCAAGCTCTCACGGAACTATCATTAGCTTAAAATCCACAAGCAAGCTTGGCTCGCCGACGCTGAGAATACAATGTTAAAGAAATCCTGGTGCTCGAAGATATTACGCTCAATAATGTATCTAAAGAAATGGCACGAAATTCGAATTACCTTTGAATACCACACCAAATGCCAGAAGTGTGGATTAATAATTACAGATCAACATTCGACAAAAAGAACAGCCACCAACTCTGCCCATTCCTGCAAAAAGAAGTTAGTATTAAGATGTTTGAAAAATGGGCTAGCAAAAAAGCAGCCGGATTTGCAGCCACGACGATTGCCAACAACAGCTTTCTCAACATAAAAATAGTCAGAGGATCGAGACTTTTCACGAAGGAGGATTGGTATTTCCTCCACAAAGCCAGGAAGGTGGACCTGCTCACAAATCAAAGACCCACAAGAAATCACCTTGCCGCCTTTGTGAGTAGGAAAAAGAGTCAATTGATCACGTATTAGGGCCTGCCAGTTCATAACACCACTGAGCCGAAGAAGGCATGACAAGATAAGGAATCTGTTACACGGGTACGTGCTGAACCTGAATCCATCGGAATGGGAAATCATACTAGAGTAGAAAGCCCAAATTCACTCTATTGAATCTACAACCAGACATTCAGCTTACGAATCTCAGACGGAAAATCTATATGATAATCGACATAAAATGTCCCTTCTATACAGAACTTGCATTCAAATGCAATGACGACGCGAACAGAAAACACTACCAACCAGCAATTGACGGTGCAATCAAAGAACTTGGCAGAATATGGACATGCACGACAAACACCTTCACGTTCGCGCAATTGAATCCTTCTGCAGTCAAAATTTCACCCTTCTCGTCTCAATAGGTTTTAAAGAAAAAGAACTGATTTACTATATCTATGTCCTGTTCCGATACTTGCACCAAAGAATCAGCAAGTAATGGGACACATTCATATAGAACGCCGAGAACTGTTGGATGTTGACGTCTTCTGCTTTCATCCCACATTTTCAATGATAACAGATATACTGTGCAAAAGGTGATAGATAACAACTTAAGGATAATAAATTGCAGTGGAATAAAGGTGAAGGCCCAAAAAATGCTTCCATGGCACTTTCAATGGATCTCTTTAGTCCCCCTCCCAGGACTATAGAATCTGCCCAACCGGAGGTGAGTGCTACTCCCTCTACTGCCCGTGTGATCACACTAAAATATTTCAAAAGATTTTAGAAAAAATTAAAACTTTTGAATATACCAGAATGTATAACAATAATAACAGTTCGATCGGCTTACTGATCGATAGTAATTTTCATGGGAAGTTTACATTCTGCTGAAGAAGCCTTACTGCAAGTTTTCCTTAAAGCGAGAAAAAACAGAAAAAGTCGATAATAAAATCGCTAAATGTACACAAAAAACGTACTCCATCCAATGTGGGTTCAACCTGCATTCGAAGGACGTTTTTGAATCATTTATACCATTGGCATCAGACTCAGCTTATCCTTTAAAAATGGAATTGGAGAATCACTTTAGGAAACCGAGTCCTCTGGGATTGGCTTGGATTTCTATACCAAATTTCCACAATTTCTAGATTTGATAGATGAGGGGACTGACGTAGCAGATATTGAGTGTTCCTTCAAATTCATCATCAGGCGTGGACCGGATATCATGCTATCATAGGACCATTATAGATCCACACTATATATTCCTTAGGGAATTTTATAATCATGATTCCCGTTTCCGAAAATTTCCCGATTGGTGGAGGTGTTTTAACAAACCAAACTAACAAATATATTCTTGAAAGAAGATCCTTTGCCAAAGAGCTTGGTTGTTTTTCGGAAATTGTTCAAACGGGGAATTTTGATGAAGTGCTCATAGGATAGAATTGTCTTTAATATAACCTCTGAAAGACTTTCCAATAGCCGATTATTGAGGAAGAAGATCAAGTGTCAGCTCAACATGTCTGAGATAAATAGTTTTGCCTCCAAAAAGAGTTGTTTTAATAAATGTTGTAACATTGACCTTCCCTTACCCAAGTGACATAGTTGATTGACCAAGTTCAGTTTTGACATTTTGTTGTATCTAATGTAAGTGTTACACCAAGTCACGTCTGTAATAATTAATAATAATATAAATAAAACAATAAAAGATAAAAGTTTTAAAATCTGTAAAAGATGAAAAGAAAAAATTCTTATTTTTTCAAATATTAAAGAACCAATCAAAATATATTTAATGTGAAAATGTTTCAGATTAATAAATTAATGAAAGATTAATCAAAAATATGATATTTTCAGTCCGTTGTCTAGGTCAAGGAGGTCGAGGAAACCTCCGTCTCTGTTCTCGAGATCCACTAACTCATTTGCTATTGAGGGGCGGACGGAACACGTACAATGTGGGATAGTGAATGAGATTGAGGCAGGTCGATGTATAGATGTCAGCGTAGCCACCCAACTGTGCAGAGAAGAACGTAGGTTGGTCACCTAAGGTTACACTATTACATTTCATTCGGATAACATGTATTAATATTACCGCAACGAAAGAGGCTGCCGAAACGTCAGTGGCGTTTTCCTATGCACCCTGCACAAACATCGAATGCATTGTCGATTTCCGGAACATTTAAGCAGGTGTTACTTTTTTTGGTACGATAACGTCTCCATAAGTATGGTTTTCCAAAGTAAAGAATGTGCTCTCCACCGATTTTAATCAACTGGGAAAATTGTTCTGCTGACCCTCCACTATAAACGCTACCTGACTCCATGGGTCCTGTATTATAGTCGTTGAACTTTGAAGGTGTAGAGCTCTGAAATTTGAGAAACTTTAAAAGCGTTCATGAAAAAGAAATCCAACCTCGTTGATATTTTTCATAACCGTCCCACCATAGAAAAATAAAGGTTTTTTACCATTGACACTGATGTAATCAAAATATGTTTTCCATCGATCTCTCTGCAAATATGTTTAATAAAATACCTTAAAGATGAGGATGCTTACGTTGTCATGGGAGCAAAAGAAAAAGAACTTGCACATTGTCTAAATAAAAGGAGGTAATAATTAATAATGAAAGTGCAACATTTATTCTTATGAGAGAACCTTTGTGTATTTGAAGTTGCTGTTTGTAAGGAGAAAGGTTTTAGCCCCTTGGGATCTCAATCTGTAAGATAAAAGCATTGATGAAGGAAGATAGGTCCCTTTAAGATCATCTCTGGAAAACTTTTTGATCTCTTGACATATTTCTGAGGATTACGTGCTACCTTTAGTTTCACTTTATTCTAAAGACAAAACTGAATACATCCGTATGGATATTGATCAATAATTTCGGCATTGGGTAGTTTTCTGAAGCCATGGAAAGCGAAGAAAATGTTTCCGCTACTGTCCACTTTTAATAGGTTGCCCAACTTTTTATCAACCCATAATCCTCTCATGGGGAAGCTGTGATCATAATGAATATTCCCGAGTTGTTTTGGGTAACCGAGCACAACCATCCTTGCCACCAGCAGTTCGTAAATCACTACTTCAAAGTCAGGGGACTTGTACTCAGCCAACGTATAATCCATATCAAACCCAAAGCGTTTGATGTCGCCAAATCGAAGACCCTTGTTGACGAAACCACTTTTAGCGTCTTTGTTCATATTGACAAAATTGAGATGTTTTGTTTTAATTAACGTAAATGAGAACAATGATGAAATAATATTAAAACAAAAATATAATTATAATTTCACTCAGTTTAAGTGTAAAATATCATTTATGAGTTTCGTTGCCATAGAAATAGTGAACAACTAGAACGTTCGAATATTTTATGAAACGATAAAAAATTGATGACAATTATTCACAAAATAACAAAAATCTTGAAATTAATCAATAAAAATGAGACTGTGATGAAACCAAAGATTATGAAAGGCAATTGATTTCACTTTTATTATGAACTTTTTCACTATCTTCAAAATCTTAAAAGGTACTAACAAGATGTTAAAGTTAATTGTAAATTATTATTTAGAGGTACTTCTGATCAGAGCAATACTCAAACATGATTGGTGTCAACATGAATTTTAATCCAAGCAAAACTTTTTTAAAACCATCATTATCCAAGGCAAAAAATCAATTTTTTCTCTCAAGTTGTACCAATTTTTATGCTGATCTCATCTTATAGTCCTTTCCAGGTTACAAGTATGCAGTTACAGGTTGCAATGTACTTCCTCTTGAATGACATTTGATGATTACGATAATTACCAAAATGTCTCTTTCTCACTATTCCAAATGTCGATGAAATTTCTCAAATCAAAAACACAATTTCTTCAGAATTTTATAACTTTTCTCTTCATTTTTGGTAACCTTAAGAATTTGACCGTTTTCGTATCCAATTCTAATAAAAATTACTTTACTTTTCTTCTTATTCTTCTTAATTATAAAAGGTTCTCTTTTCGTAAATCGAGAAATTGTTTCAGTCATATTTGATCTCAGAGATTGACAAATAATAAAACATCACGGATCATGTTTAGTTTACATTAAGGTTAGATAACATACTTGATCAAATGCAATGGGTTATAAAAACTTTGTCATCAATGGGGGTTACAGAATAACATTTATGCAATGGGTTAAGAAAGAAAGGTGTGTTAAAAAAATGAAGATTAAATAGGAAGAAAAAAGGACAATTTTAAATCACCTGTGTAAATATAATTACTTTTAAACACACAAAATGAATCAAACCAATAGAAAAGCAATTAAAAAACAATGAAAAAAAATTTTTTTAATCAAATTTATTTAATAATATAAAATATGGCATTGATATCTTTTCAAAGATAATTTTGCTTCCAATTCCATTCGGCCAGGTAAGACTTCAGTACAGTTTCATATATTCCCATCAACATTTTTTGTTTTCCAGATAGAATCAATCCACTGGTCATTTGTACCGTTCTTTTTGTTCACAAAAGATGTTTGTGATTGACTGTGCAATGAATAAAATTTATCCTTAGCCAATTGACAATAGGCCTTTCACACTCACTCATTATTTTTTATTCAATTTATTATTTGTAATCACAAAACCAACTTTATGAAAAATTATAAATAATATTAATAAAAATAAAAATAATAATAACATTTCTTTTGATTAAAGGAACATAAAAAGAAATATTATTAATAAAAATGAAATTTTCTAAAATTATCACAAAAGGTTTCAGATGTTGCTCGAAAGACTTTATAAGAAGAGATTGCAACAGAGGGAAATGCAATTGTTGTCATTGAAAAGGCCATCATGAAATAAAATACCAGTAAATCATGAAAAAGATCAAGTCAATAAAATTTCCTTTTCTTTGCGTTAAGTTCCGATCCAAGTGATTATCGAGTTTAAGCAATTGATTACTTTTTGCATTGTTGTAAATCATGCTTAATTACCGCTTAGGTCATCTGCATAAGCAAGCATCTGATAGCATTTTGCAACTCTTTGCTCCCAATCCGTCCTAATCGCATTTATTATTACATTAAATAATAACATCGAGAGGAAGCATCCTTGCAGCACTCCCCTTCTGATTGCGATTGGCAGTGTATCCAGTATACCGCACTTTACAGTAGTGTGGCATTCTTTATATAATTCCTTTATTGATCTGCTAGCCCTATCCTCCATTCCATGCTTTGTAAGGACTTCTAAAATCAAGTCTATCGGGACTGAACCGAACGTATTCTTGATGTCCAGAAAGCAGATGTGTATCGGCAGGATTGAGTCTTCGGCGTCTTCTATTAATAAATTTTTGTGGAAATTGTGTACTGAGCAATCTTCAAGGTAGCTCAGACTCTTCTAATCCAAAAGGAGTAGTCTGTAGTTTTCAAGCCAGTTTTTGAGTTGATCCGCTACAATCGATGTGAATAATTTATAGCTTGTGTGTGAAATAAAATGTGTGAAGTGTGTGAATGTTATAAAGTTTGTGAAATTAAATTCTGAGTTCAAATGTAAAAAAATCAAGTCAATCGGATAAAAATTGGCTGAGAAATTTCAATATATTCGATTACTCGCTATTGAAAAAAACGATAAGCATGACGTTAAATGAAAGTATTATACAATTGGTCATTTTAATAATTAATTATTATTACTAATTTATATATATTTAACAGCTAATATTAAGGGTTAAAATAAAAATGATAATATATATAGTTAATAATAATAATATTTTAAATAATAATGATATTAATTATAATTATTAATGATAATCGATTGCATAATCAATTGCATAATATTTAAAATTGACGACATGCTGTTCGTTTTCTTCAATAGCGAGTAATCGAATAAATAGCATTTCTGGAGTCAATTTTTAACCGATTAATTTGGAATTGACACAGTTGGAATCAGAATTTAATTTCCTATTTAATGGTATAAAATATTTTTTAAAAATATCTCCTTGTGCATAGTTAACCCTCTCTCACCAGTATCAACGGTATTATTATTTTTCTTTTCAGGCTACCGGTACCGAAGACGAGGAATACAATGTCTGACGACAAAACCGACGGTGAGCCTTAGGGTGAGCCAAAACCAAGATTATAATTTAAATTAAAATAAATTATTATGTTTTTGTTTTTATTGTTTTGTTTTTTGTTTTTGTTTTGAACTATGTAACTATGATAACCAAATTTTAAGAAACCATTCAAAATTCAAAAATCTAACTAAGAAGCTGGTCAACGGCAGGAATAAGCATGAGTCCGTTGAAGAAGACCATGTCTTAGTTTCAAAGACAACAATGTCTAATATTTTGAATGAAATCCAAGAAATCAAGGATTTCATGGAGAAAATTTTGAAATTTTTTAAAAACGCCGACGATGAAGTTGAAAAGCATCGCGCTGGCTCGGGAAGGGGAGTTATGAGAGACATAAGGCGCGCCAATCTCAACAATGTTTGAATCCCAGAAGCCGATCTAGACCAAAAACCTTCCAATAGAACCGGTAGAACTACAACCAAACCACGATCAAATAAAAAGCCATTTAATCATGCACAAGCAATCCGTCGTAAATTATAAACCAATTATAATAATATAATTAAAGTTTGATAATTTTAAAAACCTAAAATATTTAAAATAATTTAAAATTTAAAATATTTACAATAAAATATATTAAAAATGAAGAAGCACTCGAAAATGTCTGTGAATATTAATTAAAACATAATGAGAATTAAAAAGATTATTGGGAAAAAAAATTTTTTTTAAACTTTTTAAGATAAAATAAAAAAAAAGAGAATTAATTGAATAAAATATATATTTTATATTTAATGAAAAAATAAAACAAAGTTTATGTTATTAGTATTATTATTATTATTTTTAATTATTATTAAAGTTTCTTATTAATTAATAATAGTTGTTAGCTACTGAGACGTTATCAAAAGTTTCTAAATTCATTAACTCACGATTAAGTAAAATTAGTAACAAAGCTTTGTATTCAAATCACAAATAGCTTTCTTCAAGGCATTTTAATAAGCGTTCTCCTTTCGTAATACACTTACCGTCCTGCCACAAATGTCTTCTAGTATCTCCGAAGAATTTTTCCTGCACACTGTGTACTTGCTGACACGCTTTGGGTTTAAAAAGCCTGTAATTTGGCCGCTGCAAACAGTATACAATTTTTGATAGTTTTATTATACAACTTGATGAAATAGAATTTGGAATAATATCTGTGTTAAGTTCATCTTTAACCCCCCCTTAAAATGCAAAAGGGTGATAAAAATAAGCAAAAAAACCAGAAAAACTGACTAAATAATTTTTCTTAAAAAAGGATAAATATTTAAAATTGATTAATATTTGGTAAGTTAACAAGATATGATAAATGAAGAATATTAAATTTCTCTAAATCATTTATATTATGAAATTATAAAGGCAAAACAAAAAGGCGACCAAAAACAAATAACAATACATACAGGAACAATTAAATTTCATTTGTTCCTTGCCATTAGTTTATAATGTGTTTTTTTCACTTTCAATTTAGTTATTTCTGCAAGATATTGCTTTTTCAAATTTGCTATTTTTCCGACTTTTTTCTTTTCAGATTTTGCCATTTTTATTATAATATCTAAATTAAAATAAAATACACTAATATTTAAAAAACAAAAACTTACAAAACATAATAATAATAATACTCATAAGTACAATAATCACAAGTAAGAAAAACGATATATTCTCATTGAAACCAAAGGACAATTTTGAAATTCCAAAACTTCTGTTTTGGGACATATATTGGAAATCTTTCAAAAGTACCACATTGTGTTTCTTATTGTACACGGCAGTGCATATATTTGAAGCCATTCTAAAAAATATAATAATAACCATTTGAATTTTTGGAATAGTATTACATGATTATTTAAACAAATGTTGTTATAAATAAATTTTTTAACAGTTTAAATATTAAAAAAATTAAAATTCAACAATAAAAAATTTATTTCAACAAAAAATTGTGTTAGTCATCATATAAACACTTTTTATTTGACAACTAATAACCAAGCCAGTCTTATTCAGAACACCCGCCTGGATAGGATCGCAGAACATGAATGGTACAAGTACCTGGGATTTGATCGAGGGTTGAAACTAGAGCGCAACCCACTGGACGTATACGAAAAATCACCAAATTAATCGGTCTGCTCTATATCCATGGCAGGCGCTGGAATCCAAAAAATATTCGTCCACTCGAAAATACCGTTTTATTTTCGAAACTACACACTGCTATGTCATTCATAACATGCAGTGAAAAAACAACGAAGACTGATGGTAAAGTATTTGGCCTTGATTATATCGTTAGGAAAAATACACGGACTCTGACCAGCTTATCACCCAGCTCACCAATGGGATATCTATACGCTCCGATTGAGTACGGAGGATTGGGAATAACTTCCATGGTCGATAAATTTGTCATCCAATCTCCTGTGAATTCCACAAGATGGCCAATGCAATTGATACACAGATACAGAAGCTAATATTGACTACTCTCTACAACCTCTCTGAAGAAAATGTAATATCCGGCGCCCTTCAATGGCTCGCCACTGCAAATAATACGATAAAGAAAACATGGTGGTCACAAATCTCCGGTGCCATCATGTACCTTAGCAAATGGCACAACATACGGGTATCCTTCGAATATCTTGAATCCGAGATGGAAATGGCTACGCACATATGGGTAAACAACTGTCGATCTTCATTTAAAAAAGAAAATGCGCATCAAATTAGCCCTTCCTGCACAAGGAAGTTTCCCTTAAGATGTTCGGGAATTTGGCATCTAAAAGTGCAGCAGGTATTGTCTCCAACAGTTGGTTTAACAAAAAGATCATAAGAGGAACAATCACGTTATCAAGGGAGGACTGGTATTTTCTCCATAAGGCACGGAATATCGATCTTCCAACGAATCTGAAGACGCACAAAAATGCTCCCTGCCGCAATTGCGGATGCGATAAAGAATTCATCGGACACGTACTTGAAACGTGCCCGACCATCCGTCCAATGAGCCGCCAACGCCACGATAAGATAAGAGATATCCTAGGTGATCCCTTAAAATTACTAGATTCTTCGGATTGGGAAATTATTGTGGAAAAGAAAGCGAGGTTTTGCCTCCTTAACTTACAACCAGATATTCAGATCGTGAACAACAGATAAAAAATCTATTCCATAATAGACATTAAATGTCCTTTTGATACGGAGCTTGGTTTGGACACATTACGAGCCGGCAATTATGGCAGCTAGAAGCGAACTCGGTCGAACGCGAACCTGTGAAATTCACACATTCATAGTCGGCGCGATTGGTACCTTCTGGAAGAACAATTTCAGTTTCCTTGGGTCCATGGGGATGAAGGAAAAAGAGCTTCTCTATTTAGCCTCAACTTGCGCGATATCTTGCATAAAAGACAACAAGAAAATATGGGACCAATTTCGACAAAATGCGGAACACAAACTTCAGGCAATAAGGACAAAAACAATCAAAAATCAATTTCTTATGTTCTGTGAATAGAACCCTTTGTTTTGTTTTGTTTTGTTTTGTATAATAATTTTCTAGTAAAAAATGGAATCCGAAACTTATGTGCTGGCTAACGTCAAAAGTAACTATGAAAATAGTCTCTTGTCTACTATTAATGATTATATAGAGAACTCGTTTCTCAGACTTTCTCTCTAAGGACCCAGAAGGCGCCATCCTGGAGCAACGCGACTCCGAACTGTTGGAGGAATTACACCACCATCCTCATCCCGAAGCCCGACAAAGAATACACTGCAGTGAACAGTTGGAAGCCCATAGCCTTGTTAAACGCCACCTAGAAGATATTCACATCTTGGCTGGCACGAGACCTGCAGCAGTGGATGACTTCAGAAGATCTGATTCACCCGAATCAGATATCTCTCAGTCAATTTGAGGGCTGCGCCGAACACAATTTCTCGTTGACCCTTAGAATAGAAGAGGCGAAGAAAAACAAAGAGGACCTTGACATTATCTTTTTAAACATTACAGACGCTTTTAAGAGCATATCAATTTACCTGATCAACGACGTCCTTTATCAGAATGACATCGAGGAAAAATCTCTTCAACTTCTGTATCAACTTTTCAAGGACTGCTCCACCCAGATCAAATGCGGACCGAAAACAACACTTTATAGAACATCATGGTATAAGTTTCAATGTTCAGTTTTGCTGAAAAGACAATGAATTTATTTTACAAGTCTGTTCCCGTGATATCAAAACAAACTTCACCAGACTAATCATGAAGAAAATTTGCCCTTTCCTGCACTTTCTTATTGGAAAGAAGTACTTTGAAAAATAGTCGAACCTTAAAATGACTGAGCTTACTGAAATCAATACGGCCATAAAAACTTCACTAAATCGAAAAATTCTAGCCGGAAGAATCTGCAACACGAATCAATGGTACTTTTTACACAAGGCTTGAGCAAATGATCTCCCAAAGAGTATGCCTTGCCACAAGCAAGGGCCGTGTAGAAACTGCGGCCACAAAATTGAATCCACGTCTCACGCCCCCTGTAGTTGCCCAGTTGTTCTACCATATGCAAAAACACGTCAAGACAGAATTCGAGACATTCCGGCATCCTTTCTTAAAACCTTGGACGAAGACTGGAAAATCATCACCGAACAACCCCAGAAATTGACGGCTAATTTATTATATTTTTTAGGATGCAAGAACCGAGGAAGAGCCCCGTCCGAAAGCAAAACCCGAAGACGAATCTGACGGTGAGCCGGAGAAATCACAGAAGATTTTAATTTGAATTAAATAAATTTTAATGTTTGTGTTTGTTGTTTGTGTGGATGATAATGAAGGCTTAATTCTAATTTCAAAAGAATCATTTACTGAAATTTTCGAAGAAATGCAGAGAATAAGATCAAATTTTAATCAATTTTTATATATTTTTCAAAATTCTAATGAAGATCTTAAGAAATTTAAAAATTCTTATTTAATGACCATGACAAGAGAAAGAAACAAAAAAATAATCTAAGTAGAACATGGTCTGTCACAATCGAAACTTTCATAATAAGAGCAATCATGTTATTCAAGTTGTTTTGTGAATCCGACGAAAAAACTTTACTGCTACCAGCAAAGAAGAAGGATAAGTTATCCTTTATTACTGTTGCTTACACCAATAATGATATATTTCAGGCACCATCAGCGGCGACGGAGACGCTATTTAGGTCCACGAAAAAGAAAACATTTTAAAAATTTATCACGAAAGAACCAACTAATAAAGATTTTTCGCTGGATCTTATGAGTCCTCCCAGGACAATGACGGATGATACGGAAGTAATGGACATCGACACTACACTGATAATAACCGAACCTCTAAACACGCGGACCTCGAGGTAAACGATATTTTAGTAAACGAATTCAAGTTTTAAATAAATAATAGATTTTTAAAATTTTTTGTCTTTTAATCAATGAAATTTAAACAAATTTAATTAATTATTATTTTAATTTTTAAAAAAAGTTTTAAATTGAAAGAAAATAATTTATAAAACATTTTAAAGGAAAAATAAAGGATTTATTTTTAACTTGACTATTTTTTTTAAATTTGAGTTTAAATTATATATTAATAAATTATAATAATATTATTATTGTTTAATAAATTTAAACACTTAAAAAATGATATTTTAAATAATTAAAAATTAAAAATATTTAAAATAAAATATATTAAAATTGAAAAAGCACTCGAAAATGTCTGTGGTTTTACGTGGTTTTAATATTGATTAAAACATCATGAGAATTAAAAAGATTAATAGAAAAATATTATTTTTTTTAAACATTTTAAGATGGAATATAAATGAGAATTAATTAATCAAAATATATTTTAAATTTTATGAACAAATAAAACAAAATTTTATGAAAAAAAAAACAAATTAAAATCGAATTTTCAATTCTTGTTATTTAGTATTTTTATTAAATAATAAATAATATTTTAAAGATGAAATGCCTATTATCTGTGGAACAAAATAAATACAACAAAAAAATTAATGAATATTTATTTTTACTTAATATTAATTGTAAAAATAGATATTAATAATATATTAATAATTATATTTTGATAATATTTTGTTAAGAATTCCATTTCAATATCCTTCATCACTCATACTT
This sequence comes from Bipalium vagum, assembly GCA_037834085.1. Taxonomy (NCBI): domain Eukaryota; kingdom Metazoa; phylum Platyhelminthes; order Tricladida; family Geoplanidae; genus Bipalium; species Bipalium vagum. The sequence continues at coordinate 3,844 of JBBMKC010049208.1, read as the reverse complement.
TTCATTCACTCGAATTTAAGGAGAGACCAATAAGTGCCCTAACGTATCGATGTGCGACACAGACTATTAAGGATTCACATAAATCTGACAATACAGAAAACATAAATGTCCGGAAACCATCAGACAAACCTATATACAAAGGAATCGAAAGCCAAGAAAATATATTTCAGCGATATGTGCATGTCTAACCCTCATACCTTAGTAAAGAAGCGCCACGGCAATATAAAAAACATGTTAGTTCGGTAAACAGAATTTTGAGAAATGCAAGAGGATACGGTAAAAATTCCCTCGGTTGTCGAAGATAAACTAACCTAAATTTTTGTTATTGGAGCTACTGGAAACTGGTACGGCAATAATTCCAGTCCAAAAAAAGATATCAACAATCCACCATCTGAAAAGCTAAAAAGAACATCAGTACACTTCCACATCGTCTAAGGTAATTAATCAAAGTGCAGTGATAAGACAACGAGATTGGAAGGGAAGATATTCGGAAGAACTCCGAAGAACATTGACGTGGACGACAAACACCTTCATTGTATTTGATTAAATGAAAAAGAATTAACTTATCTAGCCATCTCTTGCTCCATTACTTGCATCAAATAATCGGCAATTATATGGGATACATTTAAACAGAATGCTGAAAAAGCGATGGCAAAGAACCGTTTTGCAAACGTAAAAAAAATCTACCTTACCTTTTATAATAAAAACCCTTTGTTTGGTTTTGTTCCATAAAAACTGGCCTGTCCTGGTAGATGTACAGAAGATGGATGAACTGGCTTAGTTTCCTCAAGATAAAAGAGCAGAGGAGAATCTGATCGCCAGGGACCCGAAAGGCACCGTCTTACAAACAGATATGACATATTCGAAATTTGCCTTTATTCGAATTCATGATGGGTCTGCAATTTTCACCCATCACACTGACATTGTTAGAACCATTGCAATTTAGATTTTGAAATTTAGAAACGGTCAACGAGATTCTTTTGAAATCAACCAAGTTGGTGAAAACTGCTTTAGAACAGCACATATCAAAATGGAAAACGGCTCTCTTTTTGAGAACCATAGACAATTTCTTTAATACAAATCTAACTTTGTCGTTTCTTTTACTTCTGCTAACGCGGTTAATTTACAACCGGTAATACCATAAATAATAAATAAGTTTGTGAAAAGGAATCTTGAAACAGTTACTGAATCCAATTGCTCGGAGTCTCCCTTTACTGAAGTTAAAAGAAAAAAGAGCAGAAAATCCGTCAAAGGCGAGGATAAAACCTGGAAGTAAGACCAAGGCTAGCGATTGAAGTCTTGGCTCGTGTTACAGCGACCCCCTACTATATTTTACCCGAGTGCCAATTCCTCCCCTTTGTACGGAACTAAAACACATTGATCGGGTGTGTTAAGCGAGGAATTTCTTAAACCAAACCCTGCTTAACAACATTTCTGAACGACCGATAAGCGTTTGGACCTTTTTATTGACTTGTTTACTTTTGAAAACTGAAAATGACAGAAAGCCTGATTTACGTCTATCAACGCTAGACATATTCTCCAATCTTAGAGGGCTCTACGCAAAAACCCGTCAAAGGACGATGAAAATTATTAAATTAATTGATGAGCTCCACATTTTTTCTCATCATTCTTTAGAGAACATTTTCTCTGAATTTTCTAAAAAATCTAGTCTTCTCGATCCTGCAGACTGGTCCGCTGAATATGGTCCATCTATTCATCCGGCCTTGACGAAATTTTCTTTATCTCCACGATCTTAGTTCAAAATTTTTAGGATTCTCAGAAAATGTAATGATCAATCAGTCTCTAAGGCGGATATGCCATCCTACTTTGATATTCTGAAAGCGATATTTTGATCGAATTTTTTGACAGAAACCCTGACAGTTAGCATCAAGCTCAATAAGAAGTTAAAATAAGGAGAAACTTAGTCGACATCGATGACTGGCATTTTATCCACAAAGCTCGGCCAATGATCTTCCGACTAATATGAAAAATCATAAAGTTTCCTCTTGCCGTAATTCCAACGGTAATACCAAAACTGCTTCTCATGCTTTATGCTCTTGTATCTCAGTCCTACCCATGATTCGTATACGACACGATAAAATAAAGAACATCCATGTAGAGCATTGAAAACTTTTTAGTAGTCACTGGGAAACTCATGTTGAAAAACATGCATTGTTTTCCAACATAAATCTAATACCGGACATTTAAATTAATAACATCGAAAAACTTATTTTTCACATCATTAATGTCAATTGCCCATTTGACTCTATGATTGGAATGTCCATGAACGATGAAGAGAACCCTAAGAAATATCAGGCTCTTAAGGATTCTGTCAAACGAGAACTAGGCAGACGGTGAAAGGTAAAACTCAGCACTTTTATTATTGGCGCGCTGGGTTCATTATTTCCGGCTAATTATCAACTTTAAGGTTCTTTAGGCTTTACAGTTACCGAATCAGATAACATAAAGATCAGATGCGCCATGAAGAATATCTCACAATCCGACGAGATCTTGGAGAATTTCATATGCCGAGCCGAATTTTAATGGTCAATAGATTGCTGTCAACGAGCAAGCTAATTACTGATTGCAGATTTACCAAGAAAAGATAGCTAACAGAAATACTTGGGAATTTTTTGTCGAAATTTTTGTCTAGAATTATTTTCACATTTTTGATTTAAAAAATAAATCGTGGTTTCGTTTTGTTGAATTTCCCAAGTAAAAGGATATTCTCATTGAAAAAGTCAACCCTACCGCCAGAAACGGATGACAAATCAACCACAAAATGAAGAGAAATATTCCAGATTTTAAATCCAATCCTTTTCGACCATTTAGGAAAAATAAATAAAGTACCGTCTACTCTATAAATAAACCCCTTTATATATTAGAATCCAGAGAGGCTTCTATTGGGAAACCTTTTTATCGACCATTTGATTGATTTTATAGAACCATATTTGAAAACACAGTTCGCCAGTAACTATGACAAAAGTGACAATGCTTAACATGCATCAATGTATATTGGCAGCCATTCGTGAAACCAATAGAATTCTCAGGAAAAACAATCGAATCCACAATGATCTGCTAAAATCAAAAGAAATATTTGAAGTTTCAAAAACCTCCAATTGCAAGGAAGATCAGGTATTCAAAAAAAATGAAATGCAAGCTGACAGTGCTGCGGTTAACGGCTGAGAGCTTACCGGAATGGCTACCAACGTTTTAAATACTGACAACTCAAGTTCCAGCAATGCCTGGGTTAAGTAAATGATATCTCGGAGCTTTCACAGAGACCTATCTACCAGACCTAAAGTGCAAAACCCTAATTTTCAGAAGTCAGAAGTGGATACTGAGTGGCAAACGGTTGAAAACAAACGAGTCTCAAGAGGGTACCTTAAAAAACACCAATGGTACCTGTGAAAGTATTTTCACAAGCTTCATTGCTTATTCCATGTTAAGACACGGGGTAGCTATATCTCCTCGCATACTTTAGGAAAACTCATATGTATCACCAGGCATGGAAAAGTGTAAGGTTTATAGAATGGCCAGACTGAGCAGAAACTAGGAGATGTTTTTATGAGCTCCTTTGATTAGGAACGTGGCGTAAAATTTTAAAAATATTTCATAAATTAAGGAATAAAAATTATTTGAGACGGTTTTCAAAATGAAATGAAAATTAATAAATAAAAAAATAAAATGAAAAAACAATGTAAACATATTTTTTTAATAATTTTAAAATATTTTTCGATGTGCACATTTTTTATAAAAATTCTTAGAAAAGATTTTCAAAAAAAGAAATTTTAAATTCTCATTTTATTAATTTTAAAAATAATATTATTATCAAAATATATAA